>ML109968.1:44747-109728 GCA_003697995.1 Taxidea taxus jeffersonii
GAGGACATGGTGACAGGTGTGCATGAGGGCACGGTGACAGGTGTTCAGGAGGGCACAGGGACAGGTGTGCACCTGGTTGAGCCGTGGAATAAAGACAGACCTTCAAGAACAACCGTGACTTAAGCAGGTGAGAACAGCAGGAGGAAAATGGGGTGTTTTGGAAGAGCAGCTTGAGCACACGTGGACTTTGCCTGTGTGTGCCCTGGACGGACCTTCACTAACCCATGAGAAAATAACAGGCAGGTTTAGCCCGAGTGTGGGCTGTGCCCAGGATGGAGCTGTGCTTCTGTGTGGAGCTCTGCCTCAGTTCCCTCAGCTTCTGGGGCTGACAGCCACCCTCGGGAAGCTTCTGGAGGCACGACGGGCCTGGGCATGATGACTCGGGGCCCTTCACCTCGCTCCATCCCTGTGCTGTTCCAGGCGTGCGGAACCTGCGTCTGTGGGTTCAAGGGACCCAATGGTGACACGACAGAGCTGAAGTCAGTCATGCCCCAACACCGGGAAATCACATCTCAGCAGACCCGAACATGAAACGCAAAGACGAAACGTTACAGACTCAAGAAGCAGATACTTCTTGAAGGGAAACCTATTGTGACCGTTTTAACATAGGCATTTTCTAAGCGGTCGAACTGTGGAAACTTCCAGAGTAGGAACTTCCCCATTTTTGTTCACTTCGCCCGGCTCTCTAGAATATGCAGCCTATGCGGACGGGAAGGTACATATCCTTATTAGTACTTAGGTGGTCACAGTGGAGTGATCGCTTCGGGAATAATCAGTGTTCATCAGAAAAAAGTGCAAGGCTTGCTTTTCTTTGCGGGGGGCGGGGACTGCAGAGGAGTACAGAGCCTGGCGAGATGCGTATGTCCCTTGCTACTGGTTTTTGTGATACTGGGAATCCTGTTTCCTTAAATATCATGGCACATAGCCTACAAGGGTGACCTAAGCCCCAGACTTAATCCCGAGGCTTTAATGTAACACTTAGCCGGCCCACATCCTTCGCAAGCTCAGTGCCCCACGGACGCGGGAGGGAGCTGTTGGTACAGTGCCTCGGGAGAACGTGAGGAGTCGGGGTGACCGCGGTGCTGGGGGGCCGCGTGCAGGGCTGCGGAGGGGGATTGTGTAATCCAGGAGCCCAACGCCCCGCCGAGTTCATTTCTGCAGCTCGAGGACATGCGCTCTTCCCTTTGAGACTTTCCCCTTTCAGAAGGAGAGAGAGAAAAGGGAACAAAGGCATTTAGACCTTGCCAGGGGGGCTCTTCGGATCTTGGCCCGTGGGACACACAGCGCCCCCCCAAACCGTGTTTGTTTTTAGATGAATAATTCACTTGTTTTCCTTGCCTGAGTTTTTCTCCTCCGAGCCACTGGCCTTTCAGATTAAATAAATATAATGTTTCAAAAGACTGGAGGCATGAATATTCATAAAGACCAAAACAGTGAACACAAATAAAAGCACTTTTGTATAACATTTAATTTTTTTTATGAGGATCTTAACTTTGTAGATTTTTGTTTTGTGGTTTTTTTTTTTTTTTTTTTCCTTCTGCACTTCTAAAGTGAGATTCCAAGTGATTTTCCTGGACACCGTTTCTTCCACAGCCCACCCGTTACTGAGGTGCCATTACTCGTTTTCAGCTTGCTCCGTACAGTGTTCCCCTTTACATAAATAGAAGCAAGGTAGTACTTGCTTATGGCGCAGCCCATGAGCCCTGGATGCTACCTCGTAAGGTATCAGGCTCTCAACAAAGTGTCTAAAAAACTGGAGGAATGCCTAAAGAAAAGTGAATAAAACAAAATAAAATATGTTTATGTGCCCTGAGAAACATAGCTCATTCATACACATAAAGTACGGCAGGATATTTTTAGGTGTTTTTATGTATGTGCCAGTGATTTAAAGGTTAAGAACATACATGCAAACGGCTGGGAACACAAATAGTGAAGATCCACTTTTCCCGCTTCCTTCGGGGATGGAGGTAAGAGAAGAGCGGAAGGAAAAGATAAACACAAATTAAGCCTGTGGTTATGTTTGCCCAAACTACTGGTTTAGAAGGAGCCGGTGCTGTTGCATTTGATTGATTACCTCCGTTTCGGAGTTGTTGGGGTATCTTATTTTAAGTTATCCCTGAGTGTTGCTGTCTGTTTTATAAGCACTGGCTACCCCAGGTTGTAACTGTGTGTCTTTGAACATGACCGCATAGTAAATGCTGATTTAATCGCAGTATACTGTATAATTTAAATCTGAATGGCAACGAGAGTGAAGTTACTCCAACCACAGCAGGAGACTTAAATCTGGGATGCGCTGTTGCGGACTGCCCCACAGCCATTGGTCCGGTTGGAGAGGTGGGAAGTTCATCACAGGAAGGGTGGGGTTGCACCATTCTGGTCCCCTCAAAACCGGGGCCACTGAGACATGCAAATGTCCACAGAGTCACTCGTGAAAATCTGAGTTCAGAAAGGAGAAAGCTGTTTATCACTTTCAGAAAAAAATAATTTAAGAAAATCACCAAAGAGCACTTTATTTTCTCCTAATCATGTGAGTAGAGAAAATTAGACATAGTCTAATAAACATTATTTTGCCTGATTGCTTCCAAATGAACTTGCTCTTTTTTTTCCTTTGCATTTGATGAGAAAAATAATTTTTAAGAGAAAGGACTCCTGCTGTTGAAACAAGCTGTTTGCATAAGGCAGATGGATTCTCAAGGTTCTTTTTATTTTGAATAACAAGGAGCCCCATGCACTGAGGGGCGCTCACCTGCTTCGTTAACCTTCAAGGATTACGGCAAAATAATGTTGTTGTTGTTACTTTTTTTTTTCTTTTTTAGCTTTAGCAGAAATTTATGGCTCTTTTTGATGCTGTCTTAGGACTTTGGCAAAATACTTAACCCTTCAGCACCGTGATTTTTCCAGTTGTAAAATGAGATTATTCTTGCCAATAAATCTTGTTCGTAATGGGTATTAAGCTAGATAAAATGTCCGTTTTAGGTTGGATGATGTTCTTTCTGTATACTCAGAAACATTTCTGGCAACACACCCCCTCTTTCCCATTTCTTCTGTTGTTTCTAAAGACTTGATCATGCAATTTGGAGACGTTGGGAAGCCTGGACATTCTGGTAATTGTCTTAGAAGCGATACTTACCGACTATATCGCCGTGAATTAACATTTTGCTGGAGCCCTATAACAACTCCCAGGAGTCCCAAAGGAAATGACCTATATTTAGGTCTTCATTACAGTAGCAAATCACTTCTGATACGAATTTTTGCCTTACTCGGGTTTCCGCTCTGAATGCTGAATAGCAAGCAACCCATGGATCCAAGTGGCTTATTAAGGGCATATTTCCTATGTCACACTCATCAGTGTGCGAGTGCTGAGTTTGTGTGGTCTCACGACCCTCCTGGACTAAACAGGTAGGTAGACTCTAGACTGTGGGCTCGGTCCAGGTCTGCTCTGGGTGTCTTCAGTCAGACCTGTTTGAAAGACGCGTGTGTTTTTCTGGACTGTGGCCTTCTCGTTGTGGAAGGCCAGAACTCCAAGGAGCCTGGCAGAAATGTAAACTGAGGCCTCTTAAAGCCTCAGTTCTGAACTGGTTTGCTGTCAGCCTGTATTCCGTTGCTCAAAGGAAGTCACGTGGCCATGTTCAAGGTCAGTAGGCTAGGGATGTACACTCCATCTGCTCTTCTCCATGGCAGTGGCCAGAGACAAGGAAGAATTACGGTTGGATAACCATATTGTACTCCTCCTGGCAGCTTTGGAAACTTTGCCGACCTGAGGGACATTCAGGAATCTTTGTGTTCTCATTTTTGTCTTGGCCAAGAAATCACCATCCAAGACAAGGCTTTACAGAATGTGATAGATGCTCTGGGAACAGGAAAGGAAGGGGGAACACGATACTATTTTTTCAGGCCCAAGGGATACTTTCACAATGCAGATAGTAGCACACATTCAGACATAGTATTTGGATAAATACTGGTGGAAAGTTTTCCGATTTTTAACTCTAAACATATCAGACTTGCAGACGGACTCTGCCATCATCATGTCACTATGAGGGGATCATGGAAGGAGGTATGGGAAATAAATGGGCACATTTGGGAATTGGCCTTCAATCCAAGTAATTTCAGTGTCTTAAGAACAGGGCTTATCTGTGTCTTTTCCATAATAGGTAATAAATTACCTTGTACTCTGAAAATAACTACTGTAGGACACATGCATATGAACGATGAGTGAAGAAAAGGAGATGACACATACAGGTAGATGGAGACCCAAAACCAAACAAGGAGTCGGAGTCGGGAGGAAAAGAAGGGACCGAGGGAAGGGAACCACATCAGTCACTACCCACCACTAAGTACTGCTCAGGGCGCAGGACAGACAGAGAGCTGGGGAGAGAACAAGCTGCCTTTGTTCCCTTAGGATATCAGGTTTTTACATCCTACTATTCTTTTTTTTTCCCCAAGCTTTTTAAAATTTATGATCTACCTCCTACTTATTTTAAATGAAAAAAAGGCACAGTGAGAGTCATTGTTTCTCCTCTGATTCCATCAGTCTCCCTAAGTCTGAATAACATTTCCGAAGAATGAGAGGTACATGGTGATTCATGATTTCATCAGTACTCTCTGCAGCCCAGGCTTTCCATCAAAGAGCATTATATGTAGCCTCTCACTGCAAAACATAACATTTAAAGAAATGTTTTCATATTCTGTACTGAGGGCGTTGATACTTGGAAAATCATCTTAGCTGAAGGTGACTGTAGAGGAAATGTCAACTCTTTTCTATGAACAAGTCTTCAAGGTGTCCCTGAGTTTTATTTTGAATGATGGTCCTAAAGGATGTTTTGGAATAGTATAAAGTAAATTTCTAAGAGTTTCTAAGGATTTTTTCATTATAAGAAAGGTAGGGTTCTACTTGAACTTTTCTAGTATTAAACAAGAGATACTACTTGATGACTCAAGTGGATAATTCAGATTTTGCCTGGGACACAAGAGAGGACATGGCAGAGTGGGGTAGTGACCACACAGAGAAAGGTGTGTGACATGTTCCAGGCTGTCAGTAATTGTGGTTCTGGTTATTTAGTAGAAATAACCAGATGAATAATTATTTGTCACAGTTCACTGTCTAATTGATGAATTTAGTAACTACTTAGAACCAGAGTTGAAAGAAGCAGAGACAAATACATTTCCTTCATCTCATGATCTATCTGGTCAGAGTGTTGGAAATTCCCCACAGTGACCACCACCTTATGGAGAGTGACCAACCATTGAACCCATGGAGAGCCCTTCAGATCCAAGTGGGCCCCACACATATCACCTGGGAATGGGACTACAGTAGAGAGTCATATCCATAAACGCAAGGCAGGGCCAAGAGTGTGTATTTCTAATGAGTTTTCAGGTGAGGTGGGGCCCAGGTGTGAGGCCCACACTGAGGGTAGCAGACATCTGCGCTCTGCCCAGCAAAGGACAGTTCAGGGTCATTGTTGATCCAGGGATACCAGGAAGTGTAGAAGAGGCCTGTGTCTCTGACACCCCGTGACAGGTAATGACAAGCAAGTAATGAACTGGAGGGAACATGGGAGATGGTGCATACACCCAGGCAGGGGTCATCAGACACCTACAAGCTAGTGAATGTGGGATACACTGTTGATGGTAGGAAGTAGGTTTAATTTTCATTCCTTGCTCTAAAATGATTTGGGACTTTATAAAGGTAAATAGCTTCTGCACAGCAAAGGAAACAGTCAACAAAACAAAGAAGCAATTCACAGAATGGGAGAAGATATTCACAAATGACACTGTAGACAAAGGGCTGATATCCAAGATCTATGAAGAACTCCTCAAACTCAGCACTCAAAAAACAGATAATCATGTTAAAAAATGGGCAGAAGACATGAACAGACAGACGCTTCTCCAAAGAAGACATGCAAATGGCTAACAGACACATGAAAAAGTGTTCATCATCACTAGCCATCAGGAAGATTCAAATCAAAACCACATTGAGATACCACCTTACACCAGTTAGAATGGCCAAAATTCACAGGACAGGAAACAAGTGTTGTAGAGAATGTGGAGAAAGGGGACCCCTCTTACACTGTTGGTGGGAGTGCAAGTTGGTGCAGCCACTTTGGAAAATGGTGTGGAGATTCCTTAAGAAATTAACAATAGAGTTTCCCTATGACCCGGCAATTGCACTACTGGGTATTTACCCCAAAGATACAGATGTAGTGAAAAGAAGGGACCCCAATATTCATAGCAGCAGTGGCCACAGTCACCAAACTGTGGAAAGAGCCAAAATGTCCTTCAACAGATGAATGGATAAGAAAGATGTGGTCCATACATACAATGGAATATTATGCCTCCATTAGAAAGGATGAATACCCAACTTTTCTATCAACATGGATGGGACTGGAGGAGATTAAGCTGAGTGAAATAAGTCCAGCAGAGAGAGTCAATTATCATATGGTTTCACTTACTTGTGGAGCATAAGGAATACCATGGAGGACATTAGGAGAAGGAAAAAGGATAAGTGAATTGGGGAAAATTGGAGGGGAAGGTGAACCATGAGACTGTGGACTCTGAGAAACTGAGGGTTTTGGAGGGGAGTGGAGTGGGAATATGGGTGAGCCTGGTGGTGGGTATTAAGGAGGACATGTATTGCATGGAGCACTGGGTGTGGTGCATAAACAATGAATCTTGGAACACTGAAAAAGTAAATTAAAAAAATGGTTTTAAATATCGACAGCATTGTGCGTCTTTTAATGAAGAGTCTATAGCTGTGATGCTCTGCTCCCCTGTTATCTTTGTTACTGGTCGGGGCTTGAGTTAGCTGGAATATAAATGGGTGTCATCCTGCGTGCCACCATGTGGTGGTGGGAGTCACGTGTGTCTGCAGACCGCCCTTGATTTACACCTGACAGAGCAGACTGCATGTGTCATTGCACCCAGAACGTTTCATTCCTTCCTTCTGCAAATATTTGTTAAGGTCTTTTATGGGACAGGTACTGTTCTCATTTGTAGGGAACCATCCATACAGGGCCTTTGTCCCCATGGAGTCTACATTTATATGGGAGAGGACAGAAAATAAGGATTAGAAAAACATAAAAATAAGCATTCCAATTCCAATAATGTTATGAAGAATTTAAAGCAAGGTGATTGGCTAGAGAATGAATGGGGTATATTTTAGATAGGGGGATCAGCGAATTCTCTCCGGGGAGGTAGTGTTTGAGTTTTGAACCCTAAATGGCAGGAAGAAGCCAGCCAAGGGAAGGTAATGGAAGAACACTTGGGGGCAGAACTAGAAAGTGCAAAGGCCCTGAGTTTCAAGGACCAGCAAGAGGGCCAGTATGGAGGGACTGTGGATGTGAGTGATGGAGTTGTTGAGATAGAAGATCGGAGGCACCAGCCAGACCAGACATGAGGAACTCTTACTAAGGGAGCATGATGGGGACTTTGCATATTTCCTCAGTGTTAGAGAAAGCCGATGGTAAGATATACATAGAGGGCGAGTGACATGGTCATTTTTGATGTTAGAAGATCAGTTTGGTTGCCATGACTTGTTAGCTAACAGCTCCATCATGTTTCATGATTATCATTCCTGTTTTGTGGGGCAAACATTAAAGGTCTGCTCTTGTAGCAACTTTGATGTCTGTAATATAGTATTGCTATTCCCCGACAGCGCCTGCCATGCCTTCGATCCCCAGAACTTCTTTCAACCGCATGTTTGTACCCTTTGACAAAGATCTCCCCCATTTACCACCATCTCACCCACCATTCTACTGTTTGTACAAGTTGGGCTCTTTTAGATTCCCCATCTAAATGATGTCATATGTATAGGTAAATCACCAGTGTTTTCGCTTTTGCACTTCTCTCATTTTCCATAATGCCTTCATGGTCCATTCATGTTTTTGCAAAGGGCAGGATTTCTTTCTTTCTCATGGCTGAAAAATATTCTTTTTTGGGTATGTATATATACACACCTTATCTTTATCCATTCATCCATTGATGGATACTTATGTTGTTTCCATATCTTGGTATTGTGAATAATACTGCAAAGAACTTGGAAGTTTTCAGTATCCTGTTTTCCTTTCCTGTGTTTATGTACCCAGAAGTATAACTGTACTATTATATGTAAAACTATGACATCAACATGTTGTACACCTTAAGCTAACACAGTGTTATGTGTGAATTATTTCTCAATTGTAAAAGAATCACTTTGACTTTTGCATGGAAAACTCATGCTAGGGGACACTGGTGTAGGGAGAGAGGGCATTCAGGATGACGTTGCAAGAATCCAAGATGATCATATGAATGGGACTAGAGTTGCAGCCACAGATGGAAAGGG
Source organism: Taxidea taxus jeffersonii (assembly GCA_003697995.1). Lineage (NCBI taxonomy): Eukaryota > Metazoa > Chordata > Mammalia > Carnivora > Mustelidae > Taxidea > Taxidea taxus. The sequence goes on from ML109968.1 coordinate 53,065, forward strand.
ATAGGTGGATTCAGGATGTCTTCTGGGCATCAAGAGAATGAGGAATAGAAAACTAGTAAGAATAACTTCTAGGTTTGGGAACTAGAGGTAATTAAATGAGATGGGAAAGAATATGAGGACAAGGGTTAGAGGTTGGAGAGATCAAATATGTGTAATGAGAATTGTATCCACATACTTGAGTCCTGTTCTGGTAAGCCAGAGTCTCTGTTATGCTTTCCTGTAAATAGTACTAATGACAGTTTGGCTCTCATGTTTGTGTAATCCACTATGGTGCACAAGCATGAAATTCAGAATTAGATCTTAGAACTGAGCCAGTGGACTCAGCCTACAGCCCCATGTGAAGTCTTCTGAGGCCTGAAGCCAGAGTGATTGAAAAGAGAATGGAACCTGAGCTCCAGAAGCATCTGGAAGCATCCATGACATGAGCTGGGCTGAATTCTATGGGTCAGGCATCTAGACCTCCTTGTGGAGTGGACACAGGCTGTCCTTCCCTTGATTTGTTCTTGTGGAAAAGCCTCTCTTTGAGCTGGAGAGAGGTGGCTTCTTAACTGACACAAGAGCTGAGGTGTGATGGGTTTTCAGTAGGGCTCTGTCCATGCACATATACATGCCACATACACAGGAATTACACACATGTATGTGTGTGTGTGTGCATGTGTATGTGTATATGTTTCTCTATGTGTATATACATACACACATAAATATAGATACAGATGTGCAGGTGCACACCCCTCTCCACTGGGGGGACTTGGGAGAGAAAGAGGGGGAAGGGAAGGAAGACACACCTAAGAAAGAGGGTAATCTGAGCCATAGAAGGCTGGACGTACACTGATGGCTTCACTAAACATCAGTATGACTGACAGTCCCCAATTAAAGAAAAGACTGTTCACACAGGTGTGATATTTGTACTAAGAAATAAAACAGTGACTCAAAGTAATCCTTATAGAAAGTATGATCAATGAACGAGATACGACAATGCTAATCTCAATGAAAAGGTAAGTCATTTTGCACGTCAACAAATAAACAGAAGGAAAGAGAGAGAGAGAGAGAGGAACAGATTCTGAACTAGAGAGAACCCACTGATGGTTACCGGAGGGGAGGGGGCTGGTGGGATGGGCAGGACAAGTGATGGGGATGCAGGAGTGCACCTGTCGTGGTGATGAGGACGTATGGAAGTGCCAGATCACTCCATTGCACATGCGACACTAACATTACCCTATCTGTTAGCCATACTGGAATTTGAATAAAAACGTAAAAAATGTTAAAGCATATTTCTGGCTAAATATCTTTCTAGTTGTTTCCAGAAAAAAAATGTAATCCTAATTAGTAAGTGGTATAGATGTTCTCAAAGCCAGCAATCCTTTGAGATGGAAGTAACATTAAAAAAGAAAATTTTTATTCAAATGTAGGATTTACTTACAGAATGCTCAATTAGATCACTATATTCAAGACTTCTCTCTTTTCCTTTGGCAATTTTTCCTAAAATTTGGCATTTCTAGTTCTGAAACACCAAGATACAATGTTGAAGGAACTACAATTCATGCTTTATTCAAGAAGGTATAATTTTCCTGGTTTTAGTGAAATCTTTCTTTGAAAATTGAGCTACTACTTTAAACACTGCTATTTTTGATGTCTCAGAGATTTGTTGGAAAGAAGGGTGATTTGAGGAGCTCAGCTTCTGATTATAAAATACTTACATTCACTGGAATGTTATTTCTCTTAACATTATTAGCATAAAAATAGAAAATATTTCTCTGATGATGTATTTTCAACAGAACCGTGGTGATTTACATAAGTAATCCTGATTATCTTGCTGATTATGCTTGCTTATGCCTTCTTGGGGAGATTGGAGTAGACAACAGAGCTTCATGGTGACATTAGAGCTGGGGTACAATTTGGAAGGAAAAACTAGGCGCTCCATCTTTCAGCTACTGTTGCCATGTCTGGGAACATTCCGTTTGCCATTGAACTCTGAAACAAATGGGAGCCGCACAGCGAAGCCACAGACTTCACACCAGGGACCTGGGCCATGAGAGATCAGATTTACGTGGAATCTGGTTAGGACCATTTCTGTCTATCCTACCCTTGCTTAAGTAAGTCTTCTCCACATTTGCAATAATTTTCTGTTTAAAAAAGTTAAAAAAATCGTGTTTATGAAATATTTCTGATTCACAAACTAAACAATTTGATGTTGTGGATGCTTAGTCTTTGTCCCACATGTGGGAAGGGGGCATGAAATGGAAAGTGCATGGAAAGTGCTTGAGATCTAAATTCTGGTCTTACAGTGTAGCCTTGGTACTGCGTTTTGATTTGTGTCCCCTGGAAGAGCAGAATTGCTTCAAAGTGTGACCATGAGCAGAGACCTGTGTGCAGAGAGGGAGCCAGGCAGGAGGGTTGTGGGCAGAGTGCCCAGGAACAAGCATCCCCTGCAGGACTCCAGAAACAGCCATGAAGCCTGGATCATGGGAAAGAAGTGAGTGGACCCAGTAGAGGGGAGGTGGCCTCAGGAGGCCACATCCTAGGACAGGGGGCCATTGCCAGGACCTGGGAGTGTACCCTGAATGAAATAGGAGGGGGTAGTTGGAAAGCATTGTTGGAGAAATGATACAAATTTGTATTTGAAGTGGGTCTAGAAAGAGGTGAGATTTCAAGAGGCCAAGAAGAGGAAAGAGGACATTTTGAGATTGAGGAGTGGCAGACATGGAGTGGAAGGCCCCACACTCACGGGGATGCACCCCAGGCTCACAGACATGGCTCCAGAGCAGGGTAGGGTGGGGGTGTGTGTGGCAAGTCCAGTCTGGGGAGAGTCTTGACCTCCGGGCTGTGCAGTTTCCACTTTATTCTGTGACCATGAGAACCCTTGAAGAGAAGAGTTCTGAGCCACGGGGTTAGCCAGAGGAAGTGTTCGTCCAAGGAAGGAACTAATTGAGCCTGTGCACTCAGAATCATGATTCTAGCAGCTGTGTGTTGGCTGGATTAGGGAAAGGGGAATGTTGGAGAAAGGGAGATCCGTGAGAATATTGCTGTGGCTGGATAAGGGGCTCCCGCCTTGCCATGAATGATCACCAGTAAGGAAGCGCTAAATAAGCTGGTGCATCCATTACTAATGGAATATTTTGTAACTGGTAAAAAAGTAAATCATATATTCATATCTAAAGACTTAGAAGGATGCCCATCATGTATAATTCAGTGATAAAAAGCAAATTGCAGAGTAATGCATATAAAGGCATCTAATTTATCCATCAGTAAAACTGTGTGTGTGTGCGGTTATCAGTCAGGACCACATAAGCTGAGCTTGAAGTCCTAGGGGCGAACTTGCTTACAGAGGATTAGGACTCATTCAGATGAACACAGGTCCATGTGGGTCAGCTGAGGGAATCTGCCTCTCGCTTGAGACCATGCCATGTTTCCATGATTGCCAGAGAGGGGGAGGGGGTTTGGTAAGGTGTGCACTAATTCCCACCCACAAGACATCTATGACTTCTTTCCTCACTGCATTTGACAAAGCCAGTCAGATGTCCTCATCTGATTTAGAGGAAAAGGCTCAATGCTTTCTAGAAGGAAGAAAGTTAGAAATATCTGGTAATGAGAATGGGGCAGAGTAGGCAAGAACAAAGAAGGCTATAACTCTGGTTCCCTTTCTGGGGGATGAGGAGAAGAAGCAGTGACAGAAAAACATGGAGGCATATTTCTTGACATATGGAAAGGTAAGGAGCCAGCCTAGTGGAAATAAGTGTGGAGAGGAGCAGACACAATTCTCTGGAGTCCAAAAGTAAGAAGACACCGTTTTTGAGTGTGGCTGTGAAGAATTATCAGAGGTGACGCATAAAGGTTTGCGCCTGGGTTGTTGGGGATGAAGACCTCCCCGGTAGAATTGCCTTAGCTTGTGAGAGGAACGGGTTTAAGAACATAAAAGAGAAGCTCTTCTTTTGCTTGAAAGTTATGGAGCAGGGGCACCTAGGTGGCTCAGTCGGGCGTCTGACTCTATTTCAGCTCAGGTCATGAGCTCAGGGTCATGAGTTCAAGCCCCACATCAGGTTCTGCACTCAGTGGGGAGTCTGCTTGAGATTCTTTCTCCTCCTCTCTGCCCCTTCCACACCCCACACTCATATGTGCTCTTTGTGTCTCTCATTAAAATAAGTAAAAATCGTAAAAAAAAAACAACTATGGGCTTGAGGTTCAAGTAGACCAGTGGGAAGATGTGTAGGTCTTGCAAAAGGCAAATGGTGGGCTAAGAGAAACCCTTCACATGGTTTTATTGGGAGGAGTACTGCTGCCTCAGATACTGTGCCAATCCAGGTTTGTGGACAGGGTCTCCATCATCAGATCCATGGCTCCTCTTTCTTCAGCCTCTGGACAGAGGTTCCTTCAAGGGGAATCAGTCATGGGAATGTCCCCATGGTAACATGGAAACCCAAGTGCCTGCATTCGCCTTTTTGGAGCTTTTAACCCACACATTCTTTAGATGTGCCAAATCCATTTTGGTTTTACATATGGCCCTATTTGAAGTTGCTTTGGAAAGAAGGCTAAAAAAAAAAATAAATAAGTAGAGCCCTCTGGGAGTCATAAGAAGTGAAGACTATTCCCCTGTGATACTTGGAACCACACTTGACTTTCTTCTTTCCCGTCCAGCCTGTGGGCTCCCCAGGTGCCCCGAGCTGAGCTCCTGAAATGCTGCCACTAAAATTCAAAACTTCATTTAATGCAACTTGCTTAATTGACCTTTAAAAAATTCATTTTGTCATCTAAAAATGAACATGTAGCAGGAACAACTGTATTTGGAAAGTGGAATGTCTATTCTCCATTTGTTACTGCAGATAAGCCTTCCACGTGCTTCCTTTCCAAAGCTCAAAACGTCTGCGGAAATATATATTAATTGAAATAATGTGAGAGTTTTAGAGCTGTCCAAAATTAAGCTGTTCAGAAGTTATGATAATTTTCAAAGAACTGCTACAAGTTTTGCATTAGAAGAAAAATGTAGTTGTAAAAGAGAGACTCTTTGTTGTAACTGTAAATTCTGATACCTGAAAATATCCCTTTAATGCCTCTTAGAGGATATAGGATCTTGCATTAACGTTGTGTATAGAAATTAGTGTCTTAATTGAAAATATTTGGTGGCTCTTAGGGATTCCAGAGTCAATTTATTTTTCTCAGTAAACCATGACAATGCAATGGTTGTTTTTCTCATTCCTAAAAGCAACTTTTTCTCTAGTTTCATGGCTGTCAGTCAAGGTGATCTTACCCCTGGGAGACATGTGACAATGCCTGGAGACATTTTCAGCAGTCGGTACAACTTTGAAGAGGGGGAATGCCAATGGCATCTACTGGGGGAAGGCCAGAGATGTTTCCGCACCTCCTACACTACACAGGGCAGTGTCCATCACAAAGAACTGTCTAGCCCCCAGTGTCAACAGGGTTGAGATGGAGAAACCTTGCTTCTCAGAATCTGTACCCCTATTCAGCATTCAAGAAATGAAACATCTGTTTTAGCTCCTAATGGACCAGTATTTAATATAACTGTTCTCTGATAATTTTGCTAAATGTTCATTGTTGTATGTTTTTTTTTTTTTTTTTTACCAAAACCCACACTGTAAACACAAACTGAAAGTTAAATGTACAGAAATAAAGGGAACATGAGCCTATCATTGAAACGTGGGCAGTTTTGTAATGATGATTAAAAATTGGTCCTGGGGCTCCTGGGTGGCTCAGTGGGTTAAGCCTCTGCCTTCGGCTTAGGTCATGATCTCAGGGTCCCGGGGTCAAGTCCCGCATCAGGCTCTCTGCTCAGCAGAGAGCTTGCTTTCCCCCTCTCTCTGCCTGCCTCTCAGCCTACTTGTGATCTCTCTCTCTGTCAAATAAATAAATAAAATCTCTTAAAAATTCAGTCCTGCTTACTCAAAGAATCCAATATTGGAGCGAAGACATTGGGCACTTTCCGTGGTTATCTTGGCAGGAGGGAAGACACTTGCTGTCTTGCTGTGTCAGTCTTGTAGAAATGGTTCATGGGCACTTGTGTCTTCTGTTAGGCCTTCAGCTTCATGAAATTTCCATCAAGGGAGAGAAATATTGCCAACTCTTTACTGAGAACATGTGAAGAATTAAACCCATGGATTCCTATTTGGGCTTTGACACTGACTACCTGGGAACTATTGGCCAAGTGCCCCATTTCTCTGGGTCAGCGATACCACTTCTGGAGAACAGGAGGCAGTAAACAGCCCTTGTAAAGACTAGATGAGATCACACATCCGAGAACAGGGAAGGGACCTGTATGCAGAGGGCTCCATAAATGTATGTCCTAGTTCTTATCAATTTTGAAATCTGATTTGGGGTTCTAAGAACTCATTCTGTATATTCTCTTCTTGGGAAGATGGAGGGAGGGGACCTCCCCAGTCTGCCCATGTAGATTGGCACCTGGCTGGGAAAGCTGCCTCCCAGGAGTTGCCGGTTTCTTTCCATCTATCTAGGTGTTTTGGCACAAAAACTGTCTAACATAATTTTTTCCCATCCCATTTATAGAATAGAAATAGAATGCTAAATAATAATACTTGCCTGAAAAAATCTTCATAATCTTTTTAAAGAGGTGAAATTAAAAAAAAAACATATTTACCAGAAAAATAGTATGGCTGTGGTGATCCTTTTGCCTGTGTGTTTTGGCCTGAGGTCCCTTACGACTAGACTGAATCAGGAGGAGATGGGCGTGAAACGGTTGGTCCATGCCCAACCTAGGCTCCCCAAGGAGGATTCCTAGACACATTTCCCCACTCATGGTGGGATTCTTCTTGGCTGTCATTCTGAGACCCCTGAACTTGCAGGATCTTAGAGAAGAGGATGTGGAAACCACACCCCATTGTCTTGCTAGAGTGGGGCTGGTACCCTTTCCAGGCAGCATCAGTTGTAAAGCAATGGCTGATCCACATGACTGTCCCTTCCCTGAGCTGCCAAGTGCCTGAGATCCAGGATTCTGCTTCCATCCTCCACCTCCAGGACCTCACTGATTCCTCTGAGAAGTTTCATACATTCTCCTCTAAGGAGCAGGTGTTGGGTTTGGAGTCCCCTAGAGAAGAGGAAGGATCATTTTTGGGAGATCCAAATTTCCTTTTAGGTCATGCCCCCAATCTTTCATATGCTCTTTTGTCCATGATGGTCATACACAGAGCTTGCACAGTGAAATGATGACTGTTACTTTTTGTTGTAATACGTGGTGTGGACCCCCATGTCTATGCCAGAGGGGAAATGAACATGAGCCTGGTATCCTTCCAGACCTCACCCTCTTCAGATCCACCAGGAGTAGGGTCCGTGTCCTCCTTGTGAACACATATCTTGGCTCACCGCAGAACAGCTGGCACGGTGTCTCCACGTCCTTCCAGCTGTGCTAGGATTTGGGGTTCCTTGTGTCATATGGTCATATGGTAATTGTGTGTTTCACTTTTTGAGAAACTGTCAAACTGTTCAGTTTCCTAACAGCTGAACCATCCCCAAGCTGTTTCATTTTGTTTGTTACATGGCCTCTGGGTCTCTACTTTCCCCAGTGCCCTGGACAGCCCCTGTCCATCTTCCATGGGTCTCTGGAAACAGTTAGAGACAGAACTCAGGAATCCAGACGTGTGTGCTGTAGTGAGGAGACTAAACCTAGGGTGTTTAGGACCCTTTTTGCATCCAGATCCCAAAAGTGTGCAGTTACCTAATGTCTGCAGTGGTTTGGGTCTCAAAACTGGAAATCCTCACATTTTGAAAAAGAACGATTTTTCTCCCTCACCGTGTTAGTCCTTCCTTGTAATCCCTTGGGTTTAACCTGTTGTCTTGTTTTATCATGATCCCACTTTCTAACTGGGTACAGTTCACGGTGTCCGCTGCAGCCTTTAATGGGAAGGGAGGGGAAGCCCTGGGGAATGGGGGCTCTCTGTGACTCTCACTGTTCTTTTCCCGTAGGTATCATTCTTCCTGTTCATCATCTTCGTGGTGTACACCATGCTGCCCTTCAACATGCGAGATGCCATCATTGCCAGCGTGCTCACCTCCACCTCCCACACCATTGTGCTGAGCGTCTGCCTGTCTGCGACCCCGGGGGCCAAGGAGCACCTGGTCTGGCAGGTGGGTGCGCCTCACCTCTGCCCGCCCTCACCACCCCACCCTGCGTGCGTGCGGGGGTGGGGGGGGGTCTGTGTGCTGGTTCAGGGTGCGACTCTCAGTACCTGGCAGGGGCTTTCGCTCTGCTTTCTGACGTGGACTCTAGTGATTCTAGTGGGCAGCCGGCCACTCCCGCATCCATCCGTGGAATCAACACTCAGCAATCAGCATCAGTGAAAAGGAGCAACGGTGCTTCCATTTTGCTGATTGCCGAACCGGTGGTATGATTGATTGTGAGGCTTACAAGCTATTCTGACTATTTTAGCACTTTTATTTTTAGAGTGAAAATAACTTACACAATTAAATTCAGAAGTCTCCCCCACTTCTCTCTACCTTGCCATGCGAAACCCCTTCTTTACAGAGGAGAAACGATTGCTCCATTTCCTAATCTTCTGGCAGGTCCACGGGCATGATAAAGGTCTTTAAAATGCCACGACGGCGAATTTAGCTTTCCTAATAAATGGCATTTCAAAGAAGCCGTTGTACTTAATTAGTCTAGATCATTGAGAAAGCGATTTGATTTCCTGCTGTATACACCCGTCCCCTCATCGGTATGCGGGGGTCACTGGTTTGAAGTTATTCCCGAGTTCCTTTTTTTACCTGGAACAGGTATATTTAATTTTGCTCGATTAGACTCAGACATTTAAGAAACTCAGCCGTGGTGTAAAAACGCCACAGGCACTGACAGAATTGGTGAATGAACGGCCCTGCCATTGGAAAGGGAATTTCAGACCTGGGTCAGGTGAGCCCGGGATGTGGTCTGAGAACGCAGTTTGTGGTTCAGTTGAGGGAAAATCTTATTTGGAGTCTTGAAATGGAACTGGAGGCTTATCCTCGGGTGTCTAGTAATCCCCCTGAGTTGGCAAGCTTTCTAGGGATCCCTTTTCTCAGCATACCTGTCCTAGATCTCCTAACACGGCTTTCAGGAAGCCCTGCGTTTGTGAGGCGTCCTTCGCTGGCCCCGCGGAGCCTGAGCGCCCTGACCCCGATTGCGCGGTGCAGTGCGGGTCTCGCACGTCCAGGCGGTGCGCCGCGGGGTGCACAGGGGCGGCTCCGATGGGGAGGGGGGCCAGCCGCATCCCTGCGTGCATTCCCTCGGGCCCAGCAGGGTAGTCTGCACCGCCGGGACTCGAAGGGAGATGGTCAGGAACCAGTCCGATGGAAGCAGGAAGGTGGTGTGCCTGGGGGCAGGTGGGGACCGTGTTCCTTCCGAGAAGAGCCCCGCGCCAGCTTTGCTGCCGTCTGCCCATGGTAGAGTCTCCCGTGAAGCTTATCCTGGAAGGAGGGGACATTTCTCCTTCCTCTAGTAAATTCACTTTGCCCCTCTCGCGGTAAGGGGCCTGGGGCATGGGTCTGTGTGTGCAGGAGGCAGGGGTGGGTGAGCTGCAGGCCGGCTGGCGGGGTGAAGGTCACTGGGGGGAAGCCCTGGCTCCCGGGCATCGGGCACTCCAGCGCACTTTCCGGGCTTAGACACTTCCCTGGTTTTAGGCTCCCCTGGAAGACATCCCTTGAACTTGTATTTGTCTCTTCTGCCCTTTCATGAATAACTAGTGTCTGCGGGGCAGGTGCAAGAGGAAAAAAAAAACGTGGGAAATGAGGATTAAGATACATGCCTGTGAGGATTAAATGGGGCTAAAAACGAGGGGGGGGGGATAAGTGCTTTGTAAAGACCCTGGTTTATTCTAGGTCATTACATACTTTAGTGCGTTTTTTTTTTTTTTTAAGGCATTTTTAGTTTCTTCCATTAGTTTAAAAAAATTGGGAAAGAATGAAGTCTTAAATATTTAATTACTCAATTTTCAAAACACACAAAGGAAAATAATTCTTACCAGTGGACATCCAGAGATGGGATAATTCTGGAATGGCAGAAAGAAGACAGGTTTTTCATCCCAGATTATTTCATAGAAGAACAACATGAAAGGAGCAGAAGAGCGGAGCGTCAGTGTTTCTTTGCTTCAGAAGCAATTTCACGATGATCCCGAGATACCGGAAAGGCAGCAGATGCTGACGGATTTAAAATGGAAGGTCCATTGGTAAATGTCAGAGTAATGAGAAAAAGTGCTCTAATACCGCTGTCAGGCGTAGGACATACTCCCTACAAGTAGCACTGGCTTGTAATGTGAGAAGAACACTTCCCTGAGTCTGTTTTGTTTTATTTTATTTTATAAAGAGAGAGAGAGGGATTGAGAGCCCAAGTCAGGGAGGAGGGGCAGAGGGAGAGAGAGAGTCTTAAGCAGGCGTCATGCCAGGATGGAGCTAAATACCAGGCTTTATCTCACCACCCTGGGATCATGACCTGAGCCGAAATGAAGAATCAGATGTTTAACAGACTGAGCTACCCGGCGCCCCACTGAGTTCTGTTTATGAACAGGGTGCATAAATTAGAACGCTGCAGACTAAGTGGTTATATTTCTGCATCTGATTGTTTAAAGCAAAGTTACAACAAATGAAAGACTGGTTTCCTGTAAAAAGATTTGCCCCTGAGGGATGGTCAGTATTACCTGCCTTCATGCCATCCACGAAGGAATGCATCTTATTTAGCATAGATCCGTATTAAGAATGTTTGTTTCACTTTATTTCCTGAACACTGGCAATCCATCCATAGCTTGTAATGTTTCCCTGTTAACCAAAGCGCTGACATCACAGAACACCGTCTTCCCTTCCATGTTGATTATCAGAGTTCATTACTCTCAGAAAACTTATGTTCCCAGCATTCACTTGAAGTAGAATTCAGCTTTAGGCTCTGCTATATCACCGTACTGAGGAAATTCAGTTAAAAACTGAAAATCGTGAATGGTAATTTCTAATGCATTTAAACATAAAGTATAATCCCTAACAGCTTTTTTAACTTATATTTTGACACAGTCACAGACCTGCCAATAAGTTCCAAATCTAATACAGAGAATTTTTTTTCCCCTAATCCAGTGAAAGCTGAGTTGCCAATTCGATGTCCCCTTACCCCTAAATGCTTTTGGCTGCACTTCCTACAAACCATCCTACTTCCTGCTGTTGTCAGCAGGAAGCCTGATTGAGATTTTCTCTCTCTCCCTCTGCCCCTCTCTTGTAAAGTAAATAAATCTTTAAGAAATAAAAATACATTCTTCTTACACAGAACACATAAAACTGCTCTTCTTTAAGTTTCCTGATATGTAAGGAAATATTTGTCTTCTGCAGCTGACAACACTGGGAAATTCACGCCGCTTTGCTCCTGCCATTCAGAGTCGTCCAGGTTCCCCAGTAATGCCCTTTACAGAAAAGAACCCGATCAGAATCCTGCAATGTCCCAGTGGGTTCTCAGGCCTCTTTGGTCTCCTTCAGTCTGGAGCGACTCCTTAATCTTCCCTTGGCTTTCAAGGTCTCAACACTTTTGAAGGTTACAGACCCGTTATTTTGGCAGATGTCCTCCAATTTGAGTCTGATGTTTCCTCACAAACAGATTCAGGCTACACATCTTCGGCAGAAATCATGGAAGTGACGCTGTGTTCCCGTCGTGTCCTGTCAGGGCCTCGGTATTTATGCTGGTTATTAGTGTGACAGTGCTGTCTGCCAGACTTTCCCACTTGGGGATTTCTCTTTGTTACTAAGAAATATTTTGTGGAGAGGTACTTTGAAACCAGGCAATATCCCATTTTATTTGCTTGCTGGTATCGATATCGTCTTGTGCTTGTCTGTTCTATACAGTGGCTTAGAAGCCATGACCATCACTGTTTATTTTGATGCCTGTGTGGGCTCAGACTTGTTCCATGGGTGCTCCTTCAGGCTGGCTTCTCTACCTTTTTGGATGTGTCCTCCTCACTCTTGGAGTACTTCCTTGCTCTCTAACAACAAGATGTTCCAGGCTCTTCTCCTCCTTTCTGTGCCCTGGCCCTGAAGTCCACCATCTCTCCAGGGAGCCCTGGGTCTTTCTCCTGAAAAATGGCACTTACGAACAAGATCTGGGCTTCAGGACTTTCCATTCCCACTGGGGTCTCAGTACTCCAAGCAGGGAGCGCACGCGTCTACACCTACGTCTACTTTTATCTGTCCTTCTGTATTAAACACCATGACTTCACACTGCTATTTCTAACCCGCTGTGGATTCCATGCCAGTTTTCTCCCTTTCCACTGTGGCTCCTTGGCCAGTAGTTAAAACACTGTAGTTCCCATGACCCTTAATGTATTAACTTACTGGATCGATCCCAGTATGTCACCAGTCTCCTCTCAGTTCCCACCCCTGCTGCCACACAGGTGTCTTCTCACTTGGCCCAAATTCCCTTCCCCTCACACAGGCCGCTCTTCCCTGGTTCAGACCAACACTCCATCCGTGTGAGGTCCCCTCCCCGAGCTGGGGCTCTGTCCTCTATGTTTTCCCCATTGTAGACACTCCTGGGACCCAGCCTGGCTTTATCACTGTGGATGAGTTTAGCTTCCCTGGTCCCCTATAGGTGCAGATGTCTCTCGCTCTGCCTGATGGCTGAGGACTGAGTTATTCAGGAGAGAAAGAGGGGTGTCTGGGTGGCTCAGTCGGTTGGGCGTCTGACTCTTCAGTTCAGGTCATGATCTCAGGGTGGTAAGATCGAGCCCTGCTCCTGCTGCACAGAGAGTCTGCTTAAGGTTCTCTCTGCCCCTCGCCATCTGCCCCTCCCCCGCTGCTCATGCACTTGCAGTCCCCCCCCCCCACCCAAAGAAATTAAATATCAGGGCATCTGGGTGGTTGGTTAAGCAACTGCCTTCAGCTGAGGTCACAATCCTGGAGTCAAATCCCACATCGGGCTGCCTGCTAAGTGGGGAGTCTCCTTCTCCCTCTGGCCCTCTCCCCTCTCGCGCTCTCTCTCTCTCTCTCTCTCTCGTTCTCTCACAAATAAATAAATAAAATCTTTAAAAATAAATAAATAAATTAAATTAAAATGTTCCATTTAGGAGAGAAGGAAAAAGACAAGAAGGGCAGGAGGAGAGGATGGGACAAGGAAATGGAAGAGAAGGAACACATTTTGAACAGAGTTTACTTGTAGAAGAGGAAGAGATTCTTTTGAGCTGCTTTCTGTGATCCTCTTTGTCCTAGTCTCTCAACTTGCCTTATAACTTCTTCATCTTTGTTTTCTTAACTGGGTTCCGAAGGACAGTTTTTCTGGAATCTGGGGCAATCCTTAAATATCAGGAAACTTAAGAGCAGTTTTATGTGTTCTGTGTAAGAAGAATGTATTTTGATTTTTTTAAAAAATATTTTATTTATTTATTTGAGAGAGAGAGAGCATGAGCGAGGAGAAGATCAGAGGGAGAAGCAGACTCCTCTGGAGCTGGGAGCCCGATGTGGGACTCGATCCCGGGACTCCAGGATCATGACCTGAGCCGAAGGCAGTCGCCCAACCAACTGAGCCACCCAGGAGCCCCGTATTTTGATTTTTTAAAGATTTATTTACTTTAGAAGAGAGGGGCAGAGGGAGAGAGAGAAAATCTCAATAAGGCTTCCTGCTGAGCAAGGAGCCCCACATGGGGCTCCATCTCACAGCCCTGAGATCGTGACCTGAGCCGAAATCTAGAGTTGGATGCTTAACCGACTGAGCCATCCAGTCACCTGCCTGCAAAGAATGTATCATTATTTACCGGTCATAAATTTTGTGTGAGCACAGAAAGTCCTTAGCAATTCATGGTTAACTAGAAAATAAGAAGTTTCCTCATATCAGAGGCTAGCATGCCTTTGACTTTGAGAGCAGCAAGGAGTCCTTTTTGTTTATGGCTGTATCGAGGCAGAGGGAGACTGAGGTTAGGGGAAGAGCCTGAAACCCCCCCACTCATGCTGTGGCGTTGCCTCCTGCCTGAGCCTGGGGTGAAGGCCACAGTTACTCAGCTCTGACACAGGATTGGGAGGCTGAGCAGGAACCTCGCCTCCCAGATCGGGGCAGGGGGTCCATTGCTCAGGAGACGTGGTCCAGCGTGCAAGCTGCACATCTCAGATGCACCGGTTATCTGCTCACTGTTTGCCCATCAGCGCTTCCCAGCAGGTGCTGAACCGCCCTCAAGGCGTTGCCCAGTGGCCCTGCTTATATATCACGATTATGTTTTCTGCTTGAAGCTTACTTACTTTCCTTATATTTTCATTTCCCTAGTTTTCGTACCACATTCTGGCTTTTCAGGTCATGTCTCTTACTTTCCCATGAGACAAGGAGGAACTTGAATGTAGACTGGTTGATGGGGCAAGCCAGTTATATGGGAATCCATATTTATTAAAGGAGATAAGCTAAGAAGTACTTATGGATTTTCTGGTGGGGTTACTCATATTTCTGATAAATGTTACAGGATTCCTTTATGCAGTGGACACTTTGGTGTATTTATGATACAATTTGAAAAACAATTTTAGTTTGGACCTAAAGTGGAAAACAAAACCTGTCATCTATGGCAGGAGTGTAATCAGTATTCCTGCCGCTTTGTTGTGTAACCAGTTCCTCTTTAGCATAATTCAGGAGCTGTATATTAGAATCTGGAATTAAATTGCATTTAGGATCTAATCTGAGAAGCTCAAAAGGGAAACAACAGGTTGCCAGCTGCCCGTGCTCCCACTCCGGAGGAGACTAACGGTCGAGAATTTGGATCTCCCTTGCTGCTGTTCTGTCTCTGGAGAAGTGGAGGACGTGAATACTTTCCACAGAGGAGAAGAAAGGAGACTGTATCACTCTTCATTTTATGTAGCATCTAGCTGTCAATTGAGTATGATCCATATCCCACTTTAGCAAGCTATCACTTATGGGTCCTAAAGGCACTGTGATTTGGAAGGAGTCAGGGTAAGTACGGAAAGGAGGTAAAATTAGGAAAGTGTCTGTTGGGACTGAATCCTGAAGCAAATCTAAAGCACTCCACATTCTTCTCTCCTTGTTCCCTCCTTGTCCTTCCCCCAGCCCCACAGAAATCCCCACCTCTCCTTGAAGTGGCAGGAGCTTCATACCATCATCCCACCAGAGAGAGTTTGGTGGGACGAGTGAACAACAACACGATTCACACTTTCCTGCAGGGCATCCTATCACTTTAAAAATGTTCTGGCACTTTCTAGAATGAAACTGCAAGAATGCTCAACAGAGAACTTTCCTGTTGATAATGAATCATTTTACTGTGATGGTGGAATAAGACCTAGGTTTATTTTTCAACATTAGTGAGACTGTTTTGAGGAGGGGATAGAAGGAAGAGAGATAAAGGGAAGCCCTATTATACCATGAGTTTTGTCTTGGATATTTGATCAGAGGAGCAGGAAAATAGAAGGATTTCTTGAAAAATGAACAATGCTGGTTTCCCTCCTTTAGCTAGCTGTGTCCTCTCCTGGATTCTGTCATCAGAGCTCTGTGCACTCTGTTCATTCAAAGCACTGGATTCATATCAAATATGATACATTATAGATCATATACAGGTTGATTGAGTAACACACTCATTGATTGATATCTTGATGGGTGGTTTTCCTCATGTGTTTTCCAACCCGCGCAACCGTGTTCCATTGTATACAAAGATTGGAGGCTCTGTCCATTCCCAATGTTTACTGTTGAAGATAATTTGTGAAAGGTACTGATTCTAATTATTTATTAATCCATTGGTAATTGCCCTTTAAAACCCCTGGAAGACATTAAAAAAATCAGCACCCTTAGGGTGAGGTACACAGGACTCCTTCTTGGTATTTGCAGGATGAATGATGGATCTGCTGACTTGTATGAACTTGAGAGAAAAATACATCTACAGCTTGACCTGAGCAAGAAATTCATCATGGTTCTAAGGGATCTCTTTAAAAAGTAGACAGAAACCCAGTGATCTGGTGGAGTGGAGAGAGGATGTGCACATAGTCACTGGGAGACAGGCCTGTAGATGTTTGTAGTTATTTGTTAGGGCAGCAAACATGATTGAATGAGTAATAAATGAAAGGGAGTTACCTGGGCCCGGTGCATGGCTAGTGGTCAGAATGATCAGGTAGAATTAATAACGGGGGCTTGGTGATACACCTACAGCATTTTGAGTATGTTTGTGGAGTGCATCAGACTGGGCAGGCTGGGAACAGAGAGAGGAGACGTACTTTCTGTTTTTACTGCAGTAATCACAGCATGCCTCTGTGAGAATAACATGCATCGATTTTTGCCTCTCATCGGCGATGTGGGATCTTGCTCACCAGACACTGGGTTACTCATTTCTGATATTCTTCTCAAGCAGCTCTTGGGTGTTTTGACGTGGCAGATATGCAGGATGGTGAACAGAGCAAGGGCTTTAGCCTCAGATGGACTCAGAATTCTATTGCTCCCACTTCATGGCTGTGTGTGGTGAACGCGGAGGTTCACCAGAGACCCCCTCCAGAAAAAGGCTCGCTGTCCACCTCCTGGGGGTGTTGTTGGCAACTGACTTTCAGTCCTTAGACTCTTTAAGGCTGTCTCAGCTGCACAGAGCTGCCAGCTCAAGGTTATGTCTTTTCAAGGGTGGCCTCCACCCATGACTTATTGAGGTGGGCACATGGGTTCTATCCAGTCTGGACCGCCACAGGGCAGTGCTGGTGGCCACGTCCACTCTGGAGTTGCTGTGGATTTCTCTAAAGTTGTCAGGCCTACGTCACAGTTCAGTTTCTGCCTCTGCTTAGTTTCCAGCTTTCTTCCTTCCCTGCCGTCGTTGATCCAAAGGCCACTCCCTAGTAAACACTGAGCTCTGTCTCAGAATGTACTCCAGACCAGCCTGCAACACTGCATGAGCTTTGGCTGATTCTTCAGTTTACTGTTTTCTTTACTGTAAAATGGCGGCAGTAACGCGGACTTCCCTGGACAGTTGCTGCCCTTGGTGCTGATTTAGTGAACTAGCATGTCTGGAGAGCCAGTCATCAAGCAGGGCTGGTACGTACCCATCAATAAATGGTAGACAAGAACAGCAGCAGTGATGTATTTTGCTAAGTTTAAATGACTTTTATGAAAACTAAGAGTGATGTGACATAAAAATATTTTGGGAAATGTGTCAATAAGCAAAGTCCCAAATGGCCTATGGAGTTGAGTCAGGCAAGAGTTGGATTGTACATGAGCAACCCCCTCAGGACACAGGTCCGGCTTGGCTGACCATCCCACCGTGTGCCCACTCAGACTCAAGGCAGTGAGCTTCATCTTGCTCCAGCAGCTCTAGTTCAAGAGGAACTAGACGCCCCTCCACTAACGAGTGGAGTTTGAAGTTTTGCTAATGCTTGAAGTTCTGAGCTCCTGTAGGTTAATGGAATACCTGGTTTTGGAAACCACTGAGATAGAGCTCATCCCTTGTCAAGAGAGAGAGAGGGGGAATTACAAGAGGAGGCATTTATAGGGTCACTTCGAACAGGACATCTTGGATGTCTGTGCCATCGTTTTTCTGGAATGTCTTGTTCTCTGGAGAAGCCTGCTCTTGTTCCCCAGCCAACCTTGGGGGTTTCACTTTTCCCCACTCAGACCAGCCGGGTGGTATAGGGTGCTATAGTGTGGATCTGACCATCCCGTGTGTCTGTGGTCAGAGGGACATGTACCCATACAGCTCTGTGTCTTCGTTTCCCTGGTACCCCTCCAGCTGAGACACTGTGTTGGTTTCCCAGGGCAGCTGTAACAAATTACCACCAACTTGGGTGCTAAAAACAACAGCACTTTCTAAACTATGAAATGTATTCTCTCACAGAAGTGAAAACCAGGGTTTTGGCAGGGTTGGTTCCCTCTAGAGGCTCTGAGGGAGAATGCGTTCACGCCTTTCTCTAGCTTCTGGTTGTTGCTAGCCTTTCTTGGGGCTTCAAAATTCCACTCTGTGTGTCCATCTTCAGATGGCCTTCTTCCCTTTTTGTCTCTGCATCTCCTCCCCTTGCGTCTCTCACAGAGACACTGGTCGTTGTCTTTAGAGCTCTACTGGATCCAGGATGAGCTCACACAACATTCTTAAAGTAATTACATCATCTGCAAAGATCCATATTTCAAAAGTCATATTCTGAGGTTCCCAGTGGGGGAGGTTTGGGGGCTTCTGTCCAGCCTGCTAGAGACACCAGCATCCACAACTGGACTCAGCGCCACTCCACTCCTGCCACAGACTGGTGCAGCCCTTCCATGTAGTTAGCATCCGAGCCAGTGGCCATGGGGTTCCCCTTCTCTTGCCTCCTCAGATACAACTAAGCTCTGTGGTGCACAGCATAGCAAGATACCTCGTTGGAAGCTATTCATGGTAACACATAGGAAAGCAAAGCAAAACTAGGAGAATTTAGAGTGAGGAAACATCAGGGAATTCCACCCTTGTTTAAACAAAGCTGTCATCCATTGTCCCATTTTTAAAAATAGGTGATATAGGCACAATTTTTAAAAAAGTAGAAAGGTTTCAAAAGGTTTTCAGTGAATACACTTCTTCCGACAACTTGTGAATTCTTTCATTACTTAGAGTGACTTTTCATTTGATCTTCTTATTTTTTCCAGATATATAATCACATCATTTTCAAGTGAATTTCCATTTTTTGAGGTTTAATTTATTTTCCTATTGCTTTGTCTAGTACCTCCAGAAAAAAATTAACATTAAGGTGGTGGTAAGAGAGACAGTTATCTGTGTTTTGTTTGTTTGCTTTTTCTCCAGTAGAATTGGTGCTTGTCCTTTAAGTAGTATGTTGGCTTTTGGGTTAAGTAAGTTTTATAATTTGAAGGGAGTAACCACCTATTCCTACTAGAGAGGTCTTATTTTCTCCTTTTCTATTTTGTTTTTCTTTGGGGAATGACTCTTGAATGTATTAAAAGATAGTTTTGTCACCATTGGGCAGGATTGTATGATTTCTCCCATTGTATAATATTGAACATTCTTGACTTTTTGGATTAACTCAGTAGGTCACATTATTTATCTATCTGATGCTTATTTCCTTTGGCCAATAACTTATGAAAGATTTTACATTTATTTTGACTGTAATAAGAGCAAATAGGCAGCACTTGCCTTGGGCTAGGGATGGTTCTGTGTGCTCTACTCATGTATCAGAGCCTTTCATCTCAGAAGTTCCTGTAGATTACTCTAGATTAGATCAGATGCCATTCCTTTTCTTTCCTATGAAAATTCTTCTGTTTAAATTTACTTTCTCTTCTTCGGTTTGTTTCTGTCAAATACATTTTCTTATAAATACAGTCTCTTTCACACAAGCTTTCAGTGATTTTCATAGTGTTGAGTCATCTCTGTTCATGGTTTCAATTACCTCTGTATCTGGGTTTGCTTCTCCTTCTCCCTGGTTACTTTCTTATTGTTGAGATTTTCCCTTTCTCTGTTAATTCCTGATTCATCTTCTAATGTTTTTATTTATTTTGTTTTTATTTCTCCAAAGAATGTGTTGTGGATATATTTATTATTTTTATTAATTTGGGGTTTTTTTAGTTTTTTTTGTTGTTGTTGTTAATTTCTTCCAGTTTTTTTTTTTAACTCCTAATTTCCTGTGTTAGATCCTTGAGGCATTTTTTTTCCTCTCTCTGTCTTGTTTCTTTTTTTATTTTATTTTATTTTATTTACTTGTTTATCAGAAAGACAGCAAATGAGCAAAAGAGCACAAGTAGGGGAAGCCACAGGCAGAGGAGGAAGCAGGCTCCCCGCTGAGCAGGGAGCCCGATGTGGGACTCCATCCCAGGACTCTGAGACCATGACCTGAGCCGAAGGCAGACCCTTAACCAACTGAGCCCCCCAGGTGCCCCTGTCTTGTTCCTTTATGTAAGTATTGACCAGCTATAAATTTTACTCTAAAACCTGCTTTAGCTCAATGCCTTATATCTTTGTATGTACCTATCATCATTATTTTCTAGATATTTTGCTGATTGAGTTTATTTTTTGACATAGAGAAACTTTAGTACACCCCTCTCCCCACTGAATCCCTAGGGATGGAGGATTTTTCTTTTCTGTTTTTATTAGTAATTTTAGGTTTGGTTTGGTTTGGGGTTTTGTTTGTTAGTTTTGTTTTTGCATTAAGATTAGACAATTTTCTATGTTATTTCTACTCTGTGGATTATATTGAAGTCATCGTTCGGTAGTCTACGGCCAGCCTGAAGTTTTCTTTTCCTTTACAACAGAATTGATCTTTCTGCCTGGATGCCCACTGGACCCCTTTATTTTTGAAGCCTAGCAAGTTTGCTGTGATTTGAAGTTTTATTGATACTTTTGGCTTCAGTCTCCATTTTCCAGAATTCTTTTAATATGAACACCGTTACTATGAATGTTGATTGTTCTTGGGGTGCCTGGCTGATTCAGTCAGTAGAGCATGCATCTCTCCATCTTGGGGTTGTAGGTTTGAGCCCCAAGTTGGGTGTAGAGATGACTTAAAAATAAAATCTTAAAAAAGATGTTATTTATTTATTTGACAGAGAGAGATCACAAGTAGGCAGAGAGGCAGGAAGAGAGAAAGGGAGGAAGCAGGGTCCCCGCCGAGCAGAGATCCCGATGCAGGCCTTGATCCCAGGACCCTGAGACCATGACCTGAGCTGAAGGCAGAGGCTTTAACCCACTGAACCACCCAGGTGCCCCTTAAAAATAAAATCTTAAAGAAATGAGTGCTGCTTGTTCTCATCATCAACACAAGAACACACTGAGCACATGTGGAGGTGGGTCACTGCACTAAGTGATACCTGTGAGAACACGCTTGCTGTAGCCAGTGGAGATGCCAACTGGCAGAACCCCCACACCTCGAAGCAGGGGAGCTTCCCACAGTGTGCCCAATGAGATCATTCCTCCTGGAGGCTACCCTCCTGAACATACTGAATGCAGTAGGCTCCCACTGGGAGCCTCCTGCAGGGACTTGGCCTTCAGGCATTTGGGTGAGTCCCTCACCCTGGAGAGGTACCTCTCTACTTCCTTTCTGATGTCTGCCTACTCCCCTATGAGGGCCCTCTTATGGTGTCTTTCGTCAGCTTCCCACCACTGAACCCTGTATGCTTTTACGTAGCCCTCACGCCTGCTTGGAGTTTGGAGGTTACTCTAATTTTGTTGAAAATATAAATTACATGTGTATTTCCCATGCTCTTTGGTGTTATGAATAATTTCTAGGAAAAGAAAAAATGTTATCTTGTGGGTCAAAATGGCGGTATTTAGTTTTTAACTTTTTCTCTGGTTTCTTTAAAATGTCACCTTCTGTGTCATGTCTAAGCCTCAAACTCTAGATCAGGATGGTAACCAAAAATGGGAAGGGGAAGAAAATAAAAGATGGAGACTTACCAGAGTTTATTACCGTATGGAATATTTTCCTAAGATTCCTAGCACGAGTTGTATCAGTCAGCTCAAGTTGCTGTAACAAAACACCACAGACTGAGTGGTTTAAGCAACAGATACTTATTTTCTCACAGTTCTGGAGGTTGGAAGTCTGAGATCAGGGTGTTGCTGCGTTTGGGCTCTGGAGAGAGCACATTTTTGCTGTGTTCTCACATGGGAGGGAGGGAGGGTGCAGGGGAGAAAGGGAGAGGGAAAGAGGATGAAAGCAAGTGTCCATGCTCTTACATCTCTTCTTATAAGGACATTAAAATCGAAGCAGATCAGGGTTCTACCCTTATAATGTCATTAACCTGAATTACTTCCTTGACTCCAAACATAGTCATTTCCACATATGGATTTGTGGGGGCTACAGTGCAGTCCAGCAGCTGCCTTGCCTGGTTTACTAACCAGATCTTTTGCAGATCTGAGTCTCAGCACAGTGCGAAGGACTCAGCTGCAAGTCTTAAGCTCTAACCCCTGAGCACTCCTGTTCTCCGTTTCTCCTTTTAAATTGCTCTGCCAGGAGGCGGACAGACTGATGCAGAACAGAGGGACAGTCCATGTGGCAAACTAGTCCCTGTCTGGGGCCACAGTGACCAGTGGGCATCCCTGACATGGAGGCGGGGGCTGTGACTGTGGGAGCCTCCTCCCTGTTTCCCTATGCCCCCTTAAGCATCCCACCCTTTGCTCTCGCTGTCTTCCCCAGGAACCATCACACCGCACTTCAGTAGGCTTATTTGTCTGCGTCTCCTTCTGTTGCATGTTGCTGGGGTTTTGAGATGAGCTTCTGATGTCGGTGGCAGGCACTAAAGGTTTTTAATATGTATATCTGTCCCGGCACCAAGGGTACATGATGTTAACTGGATGCATGCATGAATAAACATGAGAGGGACTGAATGAATGGGCATGCACACACATACCCACATGTGGAGATGTAGTGTGCATCTTGGTGCCTTTGATATTACCAAATGAGGAGAATAACAGGCAGTTCCTCCTTGTTGCACCATCTGCAGTCATGATGCTGAATGTGAAGTCGGTGCGGTTGTGGCATCCTTTAGAGAGAACCAGGGGGAGTGACCGCAGCCCCCTGAATTAGCCTCCACCCTCTGCTTTCTCTCATTCTCAAGATCAGTCAGATCTTCACATGGAGTTTGAATTCCTTCCTGAGCTCTTCACACTTACAGTATTATACAAGAATCAGAAGAAAGATACAAAGATGGTTGAAGAATTGGAAACCAAATATAGAAAGAGAAGTTCAAGGACGTGGAATGACTTGGTATGGACAGAAAAAGGAGACAAATTTCACTGGTTCCGGTGATGATAACATGATACATAGAAGAGTCCCACAGCCCCAGTGAGCTTGGTCTCTGCATCTAGCGATCATCTTATTTTGGCTGTTTAGGCAGAGAAGATCACCAAATTCCTTCCCTATTCATACAGAAATGAAAACATTTTCAAAAGTCCTGAAGACACAGAGACCTTACACATGGCTCAGAAAGTTTTGTCCATGAAGCACTTAGTGCTGCACGCTCTGGGTTATGCTTCGATGTGAACCTCTGGCTTAAGATGATGAGCAGGTTGAAGACGGCTGTCCTTGATGGAGTGCAAAGCGGCTTCTCGGCAGCAGAGCTGGGCTTCCCTTTGGAAGGCCTCCCTGACTTTCCCTGCCGAAGAGAACCCAGATTCGGGCAGGTGTGCTCATCAGGAACTGCAAGTCTCAGACGCAGCGACACACATTCCAACCCTCAGCCTCATCACTTCCGGGCACACCTGGCGGTTGTGGAATGGAGACGGTGCTCCTTCAGCGGAGGTGGGCGAGTCCCAGCAGAAGCGTCCCCTGGGCGGCGGGGATGCTGCCCACTCCTGTCGGCCCCCACAAGCCCTGCGGCGTTGGTTCAGCAGTAACTGGTGTAGTTGATTATCCTTTGACTTACCTCCCTTGAAGAACCTTCTCAGACACTCTGGGGCCCGGGACGTCGAGGCAGGACCCTGCACTGCCTCCTTGCTGGTCATTCGCCGGCGCTTTCAGTTTTTGATGTTGCTCGACCTGCTGTGTGTTGAGCCTTTCGGGATACTTCCCTCAGCCGGAGTTTGCCTTTACCAACCCGTCTAACAGTCTGTGGGCCTTTTGAGGAATTTGGTCAGGTTTTTATTAGAAGTAAGGTTTCATGCTGATCTAAAAATTTTAGAGCAAAAGCTGTCATTTCTAAACAAAACCTTTAAAAGCAAACATATCGAGGCATCTGGGTGGTTCAGCCGGTTAAGCGTCTGCCTTCGGCTCAGGTCATGATCCCAGGGTCCTGGGATCGAGCCTCGTATCAGACTCCCTGCTCGGCGTGGGGGTCTGCTTCTCCCTCTGCACACCACACCTCCCCAGGTCATGCTTGCACGTGAGCACTCTCTCTCTTCTCCCTCTCTCTCTAAAATAAATAAAATCTTTAACATAAATTAATAAAAGCAAGCATATGAAGTCCATGGTTCCTTCATTTTCTTCCCTTAGCTCTCTTATGGAATTTAAGGAATCTCATGGGTTTTGATAAAAAGGCTAGGTTTTTATCTTGGGGGTAGAGTCGAGTCTTGCCTCAAACTTTAGAGATTATTTTGAGCTTACCTTTTGGGCCACTTAAGACTCTCATTTCTTACTTAGCATGTTTTAAAATCTAATATTTCTAATACCCACAGACTCAAAGATATTCCCATTTCACTACAGACCTCTTGGCCTGTGTGCGATGTCAGGGCCATTTTGATGACCTCTGGCTCCAGGTCTTAGTAATTACTTCTCTGAAATAGAAGTTCAGTCAGTACCTCCACTTCAGCCCCCACGGCCAGTTCGAACAAAGCATCCCCCAAACTCAGGTTCTTCTTGTGCCACAACCTTGTGGACGGCTTCACCGTCCGCTGGCTTCCCAGCCTGTAGGTTGGGACCCATCTTGTTCCGCCTCCTCTTGTCCTGCCAGAGACCGGCTTCTGTTTATTGTCCCTCCTTCAAGGCCAAGTCTCCTTCCTGCCCTTCACCCTGCTGCCCCTTCCCGGGGTCGGAGGGATGCATCCCTTGCTGCCTGGGGAGCTGCAGGGATGGATGCCAGGCCTGGCTTGAGGCCGGATGCACAGCTTTCCCAGGGACCATCCTGAAACTCAGGTCTGCCTTTATCATCCTTTATTCCCTGTGGAACCAGTCACCCAGCTGTCTTGGGGCAGCTCAGGAGGCCCTGTGATGTGCTGCCTTGTCCCCACTCTTCCCTCTGGGGACTCTGAGCTCAGCAGATGCTGAACCACAGGCAGGCACCTGACTCTGCTTTGCCTCCATTGTGTCCTCCGTGTGAAGCATCCCACCATTGTGACCTGGACATGGCTTGCGAGCCTGCCTAGGTGTCTCCCCCCAAAAGGCCTCTCTGGCACATGAACCTGCCCCAGGAGCCCACGTGAGAGCTCTGTGAGTGGAGTCCCAATGCTCTTCTCCCCTGGAGTCCACCGCTGTCCCCGACTCCTGCACTGCCTGGGCGCCCCTTGTAGAAATGGCCTTGTCTTTGCTCTCTGGGCCACAGCGGGCACACAGGTGCTCTCTGCGTGTGCGAGGTACAGGTCTGTCTACCCTGGCGAAACTCGTGCCATGGCTCTCAGAAAGCCTATGCGGGGGCACCTGGGTGGCTCAGTGGGTTAAGCCTCTGCCTTCGGCTCAGGTCATGATCTCAGGGTCCTGGGATCAAGGCCTGCATCGGGATCTCTGCTTGGCGGGAACCCTGCTTCCTCCCTTTCTCTGCCTGCCTCTCTGCCTACTTGTTATCTCTGTCTATCAAGTAAATAAAAAAAATAAAATTAAAAAAAAAAAAAGCCTATGCGGGTGCCATGGGAGCAAAGACAGAAGTTAAATACTTCTTTGAAATACTTTCTGCCAAATGCCCCAGAACTAAAAGGTGTGCTTTCCCTTGTCAAAGTCAGTGTGGCGCGCAATGGCAAGAGCTTTAATTTTCGAGTCAAAAAGACTAGAGCTCAAATCCCAGTTGTGCAGGAATTGGTTGTAGGAATTTTAGCTTCTCCCACCATCTGTGTACTTATCTGTAAAAGAGGGCCAGTGACAGAAGCGGACGGAGGATTAGGGCTCGGGCGTCCGTCATTCCTAGCTGAGTGCTTGGCCCACACCAAGTATCCAGTAAATGGCAGCCACTCGGGAGCTTGTGGCTTTCTGGGCTTTTTCTTTCTGTAGCATATTTTTTGTTATTTTTCAGTAACATGCACATAACTTTCCAACTTAGGAGAGAACTTCCTGAGTCGGTAAATGGGTGAAAATACTGTACATCCAGGGAAGTATGCCATCAAGATTTCTTAGAGCAGCTAGTGGGCGAGTCGTGTAACCCTTAAGGGAAACCCGTGTCATATTGCATCAGTCAGATCAACAGTTAAATGTGCACAACTGTAGAGAATCGTGATGTGGCATGGGAGGGGCTCATAAGACGTAGTTTGCAAAACTAATTTCTTTAACCATAATAGTAACTTTAATTAAATTGTATTGTTTTTGCAGGCCAGGTTACAGTTTTAATGAATCTCTTCTTGTAAATCTAGATAACTTACCAAATTAATGTCAGTTGCAGGTTCATGAATCTGTGCAGAGACGTTCTTTGAACAACTGCTACATTCCAGTCCTTTCTAAGGGCCACCAAAAAGACTCTCGCTTTAAAATGGTGATAACAAAGACTTAAAACATCTCAGCGTCCGTTGGGGAACTTTCAGTAACAGTGTACAAAGGGAGAAGATTGTCCCCCCTGCAGCAGAGTCCTTCACTAAAGAGGCCGGCGCTGCCCAGACCTCCGCACGGCCGGCTGCGGTGGCGAGAAGGCAGGCGTGCTTGCCAGTGACAGCACAGCTCGCTGCTCACTCGGGTGTGAGGTTGCCCGTGGGGCTTACGGCTGAGACCGCGAGCCAGGAAGAAAGACTTGGCTGTGATCTTCAACAGGGGTTCACGGTCTTTTTCTGGGAAGAACCACGGAGGAAATATTTTCGGATTTTCGGGCCATCTGGTCTCAGGGGCAAGTGCTCAGCTCTGCTCGCCGCAGTGCACGAACTCCTGTGAGCAACACGCAGGCAGATGCGTGTGGCTGGCCGTGTGCCAATAAAACTTTATTGGCAGAATCAGACATTGGCCAGACTGGGTCCACAGGCCTGTCCTACAGTAACAACTAGAAATCTTGTCTTCCCCCTAATAATTTACCACCCCACAATATCCTTTAAAATTCTTTAAATGAAATATAACTTCTTTCTGAAATTTAGGCAACTTCCAAAGCACCCCTTTTCTTCTAGAAATATATCTCCATCTTATTCGGGGGGCCTCCGACAGTGGCCCCCTGTGTCACATCCCTGGTGAACGTGAGGTCAGTCTGTATTTAATTGGGCTCAGTGCCTCCACGCTGGCCGTAGGACGCGAGGTTCCTCCCCTTCCCACCTCCGGTTGCTCTTGGCTCCTGAGCGTGTCTTGACGTCTCTGTTGGATTTTAAGCGGATGCTTTGGGTTTCCGGTAACACAGTCACATTTTTCGACACCGTGGAACTGGCTGGGAGGTTGAGGCACAAGCGCCATCCATTCTTCAGCCCGAGGGTGGGGGTAGTGCCTAGCATTTCCCCAAAGAGCATCTGAAGGAGCAGAATGAAAATATCCCGGGATACGCTGGTCAGCACTTCTCGCTGCTTGTGCCGTGGTGGCCGGGTCTGTTTTAGAAAGACAGACGGACGGACAGACAGCTGTCGGTGCAATAAGCCCAAACACTTTACTAAAAGGTGGTTGATTCCTAGCCCGCCTCCTGTGCTCCCAAGGCAGCTTCTCCTTCTGTGTAGTCCAAACAGAAGGAGGGATTAAGGGGAGATCAGAGCCTTCTTAGGAGAAAAGGCCCTTAAGGATGCTCATCCCGTCCCCTGGGGTCTTGCCAGCAATCTACCTATTCAGCACTCTGGCTTCTTTGTCCTTGCTGAGACTCCCACCCCCACCGCATGCCGCCTTTCGCCCGTGGTTGCATGTTTGTAGTCCGCTCTCAGGACTGGAGTGCACGATGATGCCGTCCCGAGCGCACGATACTATTACACCAGCCGTGGCCCCGTGGTCCCTTTCCATTTGCTGCTGTTCTCGGTTCCCTCTTGTGAACCAACCAGCAAGTGCTTCTCAGCAATTTCAGCTTCTGCCCCAGCCCACTCCCCTGGGGTCTTCAAAGACCACTGGGATATTTTGTTTCAATCTCTCTGAAAATGTAGCCTACAGGGTTTTCATGGTCGGCCCAAAGCTGGCAGCTAAAAATAAAATTTTAGCTGACTGGCAGCATGAGAAGTGCCAGATCAGCAGATGGTGCGAAATGCAGTTGTAAAATGAAAATATATTCAGGAAAATACAAAACTCTTCCCATGCATTAAAGGTCTGGTGGGAACACATGCGCTTGGAAGGCGCAGGGGAGTGTGAGGTTGGGGCATTCTGGAGGCAGAGGGTGTCTGTCTCCCAGCGGCACTGGAGGTCCTGCCCAGGTCTTCAGGGCGGGGAGAAATGTGGCCGGTGGCCGGGAAGACGGCGCCCCCTGGGGGGCGTCCCCGGCGGAGCAGGCAGATCCACGGAGCCCCGCGACCCCGTGTCCCTGTGCGAGGAAGTCTTCAGATGCCCTTTGCAGGGTCATCCCGCCTCTCCCTGCCCCATGTTTTAAATCAGAGGCTTGCTTGGGGCCGAGGTGGCGCTGAGAACAGCCGCCAGAGCAAGGCCGGAGACGTGCGTCTGCCGCAAATGCGGAACGGGAGGGAAGTGGCACGGAAGCCAAGCGCACTTTTGTCCAGTTAGAGCGTGGGACAGACCGCGTTGGTCAGATTTGGTTGGAATGGATGGGAGGCAGAAGGAGAGCCACATACACGGCAGAGGGAGGGGCAGGATGTGACAGAGTGTCTTAGAGAAGAAGCCTGTTTAGGGATTTTAGTTGGCGTCAGGCTGCTTGGTGAGTGCATCCCAAGAGCAGAATGTCCTGTCTCCAGCAAGACGGTGGTGCGGAGCCACGTAAAGCAGAAGGAAGCTAGTCTGTACCTTTGTCTGTGTCTTTTACGAAGACCTGCATTTCCAGAAAACAGGTTGATCGTAACTAACGCGTGGACATTTACTCATGACTTGACACTGAGTTAGCTAACGTCTCTTTTCCCAGGCTCGTTCCGTTCCTCGAGTCGGGGTGACCTCTGGCTACGGTGGAGAGGCCCCCGAGGCCGGGAGAGGCGGCAGGTGGTGCGGGTGGTCCGGTCTGCGACAGCGGGGGTAGGACTCAGACTGCAGAGCCTGACTGCAGAGCCCACACCCCCAACCACAGTGGGAGGCCTTGGGTACCCTCCCTCCCTCTCATGGTGGCCACCCATTCAGTGGGAGACAGAGCTTTCCCAGAGTCACATAGTAAAAGTAAAATTTAGATGATTTTCTTGACTTTAATGGCAGACTGAGAAGGAATTAAACTTTCGGCACAGGGTCAGTAGCTGGATGTGCTGGATTATAATTTAAAGCCAAGTCGGGGGGCGCCTGGGTGGCTCAGCGGGTTAAGCCTCTGCCTTCGGCTCAGGTCATGATCTCAGGGTCCTGGGATCGAGCCCCACATTGGGCTCTCTGCTCCATGGGGAGCCTGCTTGTTCCTCCCTCTCTCTCTGCCTGCCTCTCTGCCTACTTGTGATCTGTCAAATAAATAAATAAAATATTAAAAATAAAATAAAATAAAATAAAATAAAGCCAAGTCAGGGGAGTATTACAGAAAGAATGGGGTTTCCGGTCTCCGGTGGAACCATCCCCACTTCTAGTGATTGATTACAGGTGTGAAGCAGGAATATAGGTTCAGAGTCACCTTTCCTGGGGTGGCAATAAAAAAATAGGACAGAAACGACAAGAACGAAGGAGGGGGCGTGACCTAGGAAGCTGGGGACGTGAGCTCTGGGCCAGCTCACCATGAGACAGGAGCCCTGTGACTCCAGGCCCCTTGCTGCCGTCCCCCCTGTGAATGCCCTCATCTGTCAAATGAGTGGTTTGGAGAAAATGATCTCGAGGTCTTTGCCTTCTCTGTCCCTTCATGACAAAGTGCAGAGCACCGGTATAAAAACTGTTCTGTGAAACACTGAAAGGGAAAAGGATCATGGCCCATGGAGAAGTGAAGGTTTCCAGAAATGGAATGGCAAAGTAGGGTGCTCGTGATGGAGAGGTGCTGAGCAAATTCAGTTGTAAGTATTGACCTTGTGGCCCCAACTGGCCAGACATCGACTCTCATTGTGTTCCCGGATGCAGGCAAAAATCACTTGGGAGTTCTCTTTCTTGTTTTCTGCATTTGCTTTTTAATGAAAAAGAATAAAACAACCCAAGAAGAACTACAATCCGTGTACCCTGAGTGACCCTTGGGAAATCTGGAAAACTTTATGTGAAGCGAGTGTGATGAGATAAAGCAAAGAACCAGGGGGCAAGAAGCAAACCCATGGCTCCCAGGGCCCCATACCAGGGGCCACCACCTGGATCTCTCCTTGAGGCTGTCCTGAGGTTTTGTCCAGTGGCCGTTGCCAGACTGCAGGCTTCATGGCCACATGCCATTTGACTGTGTATTGCTTTAGATCTTTACTGATTCAGTTATGTTAGTGGGAAGCAGAAATAACATAATTCTTGAAAATGCAGATACTACACAAAACAAATATGGTATAAATCCCTCAGCTGTCCTAAGATTGTTGTCTTAAGTTTATCAACTTGCTTCATCTTTTCAAAGAACCAGATTTAATGTTTCTTGATTTTTCTCTATCATTTTCCTCATTTTAATTTCATTAATTTCTCTTCTAATTTTATCTCCTTCCCTCTGCTTGTTTTATGCTTAATTTGCTCTTTTTTTCTCTACTTTCCCAAAGTGAAAACTTATGTTACTAATATTAGATCTACTTTTCTAAAACATGCAAATTTAATGCAACCAGTTTACCTCTAAACACTGCTTTGGCTGCATCTCACGAATTTCGATGGGTGAGTTTTTCATCTTCCTTTTGTTCAGGGTATTTTAAAATTTCCTTTGAGATCTCTTCTTTGACTGAAAGATTATCTCTAAGTATATTGTTTAATTTCCAAATATCTGGAGATCTTTTCCCTATTTTCCTGCTACTCGTTTCTGGTTTAATTCTTTTATGGCCTGGGAACACACTTTGTATGATTTCCACTCTTCCACATTTGTTAAGGTTAGTTTTAGGTCCAGAATGTGTGATCCATTGTGGTGAATTTTCCATGCATCTTTGAGAGGAACATATTCTGATATTGTGAGCTGGAGTGTTGTTTCAGTATCAGGTTGATGAATTGTGCTGTTCAGGTCCACCCTTACTGGTTTTCTGCCTGCTTCATCTATTAGCTACTGAGAGAGGGATATGAAGTTTAGCTATATTCTTGGATTTGTCTGTTCTTTCAGTTCTGTCAGTTTTTATCTTATGTATTTTGACTCTCTGTTGTGAGGTGCATACATATTTAGGGTTATTATGCATCCTTGGAGAACTGACCTTTCTCCATTATGTAATGCCAGTCTTTATCTTTGATAATTTTCCTGTTCTGAAGTCTGCTTTATCAAAATTAATATGGTTATGGCAGCCATTTTTTGGTCTTCATAGGTGTCTTGGTCTGCTTTCTCCATGGAAACAGAACTAGTAGTAAATATACTTATTGATATTGTGTTTATACCAACACTGTTACTGATTGCCCTGCACACAATCAGAGGTTTCAGGGGCTCTTCTCATATTAGCTTCCTCTTCTCCCAGACCCATCTGAGAGGCACACTCGTGACTCAGAGACAGGGAAACGAGTCTCTCCGTTAGACCTGAGAGCAAGCGACTTGGCTGGTGCTTCACTCACCCTTTGCCGTGCCCCACCAGGGTAGGCCCCTTCCCCGTGACAAGGAGCACCCCTCAGCAGTCATGTTCCCTGTTGCAGGAAGGTCCTACAGAACCAGCAGGGACTAGCCATGGTGAGCAGGCAGCACCGGTTTCCCGTGGCTGCTGTAAGAATTACCACAGCACTTGTGGCTTAGGACAATACAAATTTGTTCTTATAGTACTGGAGGTCAAAAGCATGAAATCGGTCTCACTGGGCGTTAGATCAAGGTGAGGGCAGGGCGGTTCCTGTGGATGGGTCTGTAGGAGAATCCATCTCCTGCCTCCCGTGTTCCTGTCATTCCTGCCTCTTCCTTCCAAAAGTGCATCTCCGATCATCTGATCCTTCGCACCATACACAATGCCCCATTTAGTGGACCCACCCAGGCCATCCAGGATAACCTCCCGTCCCCAGACCCATAACTGAATCAACCCGCAAAGCCCCTCTACCATGTGGGCTTGTATTTGTGGGTTCAGAGGTCTTGGGTGGGGCCCTGTCTGGCCCACCGCGGAGGCTGTCCCTTCTCCAGTGTCACTGCCGCACCACCTCTCTGCTCAGCGAGGAGGGGTAAGTGGGGTGAGGGGGGAGAGATAGGGAGCCTCCAGGGAAGCCCCTCCCCATGAAGACAAGAGAAGGGGTCATCACACAGAAGTGAAAAAGAAATGACAACCAGGTGAATCCCAGGTGTCTTGAGCTGAGACGGATTCCCGCAGAGAGAGCACCCTCGATCACAGGGTCTGGGCCGCTGGGGGTGCCCCGGCTCCGGGGTTTGCTGGCTCCAGCTGGGTTCAGACCACCCCAGCACTGGCGGAAGTTTGGGTGACATGGGAAAGGGAAGCCAGTCATACTTCTTCCCTTCTTTGTGACCTCAAAGTTGCTTCTCCCCCATGGTACCAGCTTCTGGTGCACAGGCCCAGTTTGGTTCCGCACAGTGACCTGGGGCTCTGCTACCTTCACCTCCATCCCCTTCCCTCCAGCCTGGGGACAGGGCTAGGGGCCGGGGGCTTCCTCTGGGTCGCCTGACCTTGGCTTCTCTAACTTGGCCTCTGTTTTCTATCTCTGCTAGTATAGTAGTTACCTGTAGCTACACAGCAAATTCCCCTCAAACCTAGGGACTCAAAGCAACATTTATCATCTGTCTCACAGTTTCTGTGGGTCAGGGATCCCGGCACAGCTTGGCAGGCCTCTCTGCCTCTGGGTCTCTCTCAAGGCCGCGGTTGAGGTATTAGCTGGGACATCTTCAGGCTTTGCCGGCGACGGACCCAAGCCCACCCGGTGGCTGTTGGCCAGCTTCAGTTCCTTGTCGACTGCTGGTCTGACAGCCCCGGTTTCTCCTGAGCTCTTGGCTGGTGACCTCACTCAGTTCCTTGCTATGTGGCTCTCTCCCTAGGGCAGCTCATGATATAGCCACTAGCTTCTTCGGAGCAAGCAGAGGACAGGGCAGCAAAGCACGAGCAAGAGAGAAAGTAAGAGCCAGGCAAAGCCACCATCTTTGTAACCCCCTCTTGGAAGTGACATCTGACCCGTCACTTTTGCCCATGCTGGTCACTGCAGCAGGTCACTGGGTCCCGCCCACACCCGGGGGGAAGGGGTAGCACAGGGGTGTGAGCACCAGCAGGGGGGGAACACTGGGGCCCCCCGAGCAGCGGGCTCCCACAGACACGTGCCCTGCCCCCGCATATCCTCATGTATTCCTGTGAGCCACACTGATTGGGCTACCAAGTTGGGCCGTCCGCTAACAGGACGCCTTTCTGCCTTTCTCATGTCTACGTGGGAACGAAAAGTAGCTTTTGGAGAAGCTGTTCTGCACTAGGGGGCCGAGAGGTGGGAAGCATCACCTCCGTCAGGGAGAGCGCGGGTTGTGGGGGATGCTCCTGCCCATGAAGCAGAGGGACAAACTCATCCCATTCTGGAGGTTCGCAGAAGTTTCTAGGGAATGAACGCGTTGGCCAGACCCACCCCCTCCTCAGTTTCCTTGGGTCCTCACGTTGGCTTCCGTCGTCCCCTCCGGCAGGAGCCTGACTCTGCAAGCCCAGTAGTCTGATGGCGCCGCCTGACCCCAGGGCGGTCTCCCCAATTCCTATACTCACTTCCTTTTGTATTTGTTCATCGTCTCCTACCTGCCCAGCCTTGAGCTCCGTGGGGTCCTGAGGTGGGGATTTGCTTTTGGAACGGGCTACCTCTGCGCACACCCAGGCCGCTGTGCCCTTTGGGCTCTGCTGCAAGGAGCTGCCTGCGCCGGTGGGACCCCCCGCCCCGTCGGGGAGGCTGAGCTTGGCCGGCCTGGCGGTGAGCCCTACCCCCAGGCTTCTTGATTGTATATTCGTTTCCTTGTCAAATGTCCCTTTCACAGAGACTCCGGTTAGGGACCCTTCTGCGTCCTCAGTGAGCTCCCGATCTAGTGGGGAGGACAGACGCTGGGGTGAGGGAGGTGGTGTGACGTCTACACTACTGGAGCTGTGTGCGTACTGGGTGGCAGGAGCGGCTGTGAAAGTTCCCCGGAGCACACCCTGGTTCGGGTGGTGCCTCCCTGTCTCCCCTGTGTGAGGGCAGGTGACGGCACATGCGTGTTCTGGGGGGGGGCCAGAGCCTGCAAGGGGCCCCTGGTTCTAACCCTTAAGCAGAAAGGTATCCCCCAGGGCTTTCTGACCAGCCTCCAAAACTAGACGGCATCTGAGCTTACCCGCCTTCTTGTTCCTGCATCATCGGGGGTACCCCTGGCTCCCCCAAGCCTGATCAACTGGATCTTAAACCGTCCCCCACGTGGCACCACCCAGCTGCTCCCTCTTCCTAAATTCCCAGGAATGAGGTTTCCTAAAGTGGAAAGAACCTCGCTCTGGGATCCCTGCACGGCTGAAATGGAACCCTCCCAGGTTTGCCTGACACCTGCCCGTTTCCCGGGTGCAAGGAACCGCGTTGATGGAAAGTTTTCCCTTTCTCGCAGAGTGCCAAATTGAAACACACATCGCCTTTGGCATGCGGCAAGGTAATATTTCTAAGTTAGGAAGACAGTTTTGTCTAGAAGGTTCAAATATTAACAAGTCCAGTTTGCCTAAAGGAATGACTCCTTCATATATTAATTTTTTGCTTCAGGATAAAGAGAGGGAAAAAGATCAGTATCATCTACTCACAGTGATCATAACGAATCTACTTTATTTGTTTGTTTTTTTAAAGATTTTATCTATTTATTGAACAGACAGATCAGAGGCAGGCAGAGAGGCAGAGAGGGGGTAGGGGGAGCAGACTCCCTGCTGAGCAGAGAGCCCGATGCGGGGCTCGATTCCAGGACCCCGAGATCATGACCTGAGCCGAAGGCAGAGGCTTATCTCACTGAGCCACCCAGGTGCCCACGAATCTACTTTGTAAAATATATTTATAGTCTATATATTATAAACTATACAGATACGTATATCTGAAAATATAGAAGCCATTAATTGAAATTTGGGTGCGCTCATAAAATCCCACGTGGAAGTAGTCACAAGAGTGAAGCGTCGCGGAGCGCACGGTTTAGGACGGCTGGCGGAGCACGACGCCGGGAGCCTGGAAGCCCCTTGAGCCGAATGTCTGTTTGCGTAAACTGCGTCTGTGTCCATCTTGCACCAGCGGCCCCTCATTATCCTGCCCCTTCGCGGGCAAGCTGTTAGAGTCTTAGCTTTTGCCATTTAACTTTACGGCTTCTCCAAGAGCAGCGGATCTGCCTCCCGCACTGGAATCGTGGAGACATGCTGGGGTGCAGGCACGTCAGGACTGTGCCCAGACTTCAGGCCCTCAAGAATCTTCTTGGCACCTGGCCTAGAATCCCAGAGCCATCTGCGATTTGCATATAAATGAGCTTTGTGAAATTAAAAATAAACATGGGACCATAATATTTACTTGTCCGCCTTCGTCGCCTGCCCTGGGAGGGGCGGTGGCGGAGCGGCCGCGCGCGGGGGCTGCTTGAGCTGTGCGCGCCGCGTCTGCAGGCGGCCGCGGGTAATTACAGGTGCTGGCTTTGTGCGCGCGGATAATCATTCGGAAAACACAAGTTAGGAATTCGTGTAGCTGGTGGCGTTATATAACAGGTCTGGGCTCCGTTCTGTTGGGATTGTTTGATAATTCCTACCGAGGACCCTAAATACTGGGACCTCGGGTGTTAATCAGGCTCAGTGAGGTTACCCTTCCATAACAAATGATCTCGAAATCCCTGCGATTTCCAGCAGAGCTGTGCTTCTCTGCTCCTGTTGCATTTTGCATCCTGGAGAGCTGCCTGCCGTCCCCTGTCCTTCCTCTTCCTCCACATCCCCGGCTGAGGGTGCATTCCCGTCCGAACACTGCGGGGCTCGCGGCAAACGGGAGTGAAAGATGGCCGAGTCCCGTAGTGGGGCTTCAAGCTTCTGTTCGGAAGTGGTTCGTGTCACTTTTCCTGAGGAGTGTCACCAAATTTTATGTGAGTTGAGAGGAGAAATGGAACCCTCCCCCAACAGAAGGGGCATCACAAGTCACAACACCAAGTTTGAAGACCATGAAACAGAATGGAAAGGATACAAGACGGCGCAGAGAGTCTCTACAAAGGACAGGACAGTCTACCACACCAAGGGGGGCTCATACCCAGGGGTCTCTGCAGTTCTTTGCTTTCCAAACACAAATCCATTCTTTTTTTTTCTTTTTAAAGTAGGCTCCAAAAGGGGAGCCCTCCTACACTGTGAGTGGGAATGCAAGCTGGTGCAACCACTCTGGAAAACAGCATGGAGATTCCTCAAAAAGTTGAAAATAGAGCTACCTTATGACCCAACAATCACACTACTGGGTATTTACCCTAAAGATACAAATGTAGTGATCCAAAGGGGCATGTGCACCTGAATGTTTATAGCAATAATGCCCACAATAGCCAAACTATGGAAAGAACCTAGAAGCCCATCAACAGATGAATGGATAAAGAAGATGTGGTGTATTTATACAATAGAATACTGTGCAGCCATCAAAAGAAATGAAATCTTGCCATTTGCGATGACATGATGGAACTAGAGGGTATTATGTTTAGCAAAATAAGTCAATCGGAGAAAGACAATTATCATATGATCTTCCTGATATGAGGAATTTGAGAGGCAATGTCGGGGGTTTGGGGGCTAGAAAAGAATAAATGAAACAAGATGGGATCGGGAGGGAGACAAACCATAAGAGACTCTTAATCTCAGAAAACAAACTGAGGGTTGCTGGGGGTAGGGGTGTAAGGAGAATGAGGTAGGGTTATGGACATTTATGCATATGGAGAGTTTATGCTATGGTGAGTGCTATGAAGTGTATAAACCTGGCGATTCACAGACCTGTACCCCTGGGGCTAACAATACGTTATATGTTAATTAAAAAATAAAAATAAAAAATAAAGTGGGCTCCATGTCCAGCGTGGAGCCCAGTGTGGTCTTGAACTCACGACTCTGAGATGAAGACCTGAGCCGAGATCCTGAGTCGGATGCTCAACCGTGTGCTTAACCCAGACAAATCCATTCTGAAGCAAACATCTATTTGTTATTGGATCTTCACTCCATCACCTCTGCAATCTGAGGAGTTCTCCTTTCCATGTGGTCAGGACTCTTGACCAAACCGGGGATACTTTGATTTTTAAGTAGCGAACACTCATTTCCCACTTTGAGGGCCCAGCAAAGCTGCCTGGCTGCTTCTCCTTCACATTTCTCATTGTACAGGCACATTAGATGTCGTCTCTGGCAGGACGCCAGGGAGCATGTGAGCCCTGTGGTGTGCGCAGACCTGTCTCTCCAGCCGGTATCTGCAGGGTCCTGGACAGGCCTGAACTTCCAGCCAGCTCCTGCTTCACGTGCATTCATCTGGGGTTCCGCCGTTTCTCTTTCCTTCACCGCTTCCCTCTCTGGGACTTGGAATGCCTCATCCTGTGGTCAGATCATTAGCTGCTCCTTTGTTTTCCTGGGACTGTAGGAGCTTTTTGTAGGTAGAACGCTAGAACTCCTGCACTGACATGCCAGAGTTCCCAGAGTGTGAATGCAGGTCCAGCCCAACCCACGATGATGTTCTCCAGGATTCTCTCTCTCACACTGGGCACCCTTTTCCTTAAAGGGCAACTAAGCAGTTTCTGGCAATTAAAACTATAACCCAAAGCTTCTTTGTTTCCGAAATTGACCAAGAAGTGATTTTTTTTAAGTTCAGAAATAATATATCCCAATTTTCTTATGAAACATCCTTGTTATTGAGGAAGTGAACCATTTGTGGTGCGCTGGATCCAAAAATCCCTGCCCCCAGGCGTATCGTTCACTAAGAAATATGACACTGGTGAAACATTAGGCATTGACCCTTGTTCTGTAGAAGGTCTCAGTGGCATTGATTCCAGTCCATGCTTGTGACATTGAAGTGAAAATTGCAAAGTAATCATTCCTTCTTTAGACATCTTCTGTCGGCTGGTTGATGACTAAGCTTATGGATGAGACCCCAGGATGTGTCTGGAGCCGTCTTAGCCATGAGCTCATGGCCATGCTGGAGGAGTGCCCTCGCTCTGTACCTGTCACCCTCGCACCTGCTGTCCCTGCACCACACCTCGTGTCCCCTTAACACTTTCCTGAGATAGCACAAGCCACAGTGCCATCCCAGACCCACGATTGCCACCTGCACTTTCACACCTCGGAGACTCCTCTGCCACCCTGATCTGCTCAGAAATGCGCCGCCCCCCCCCCCCCCACCGCTAAGGTCCCTGGAATGTTATGGTCCATAGTCCATTGTGTCCTCACTTTTCTCTGCTCCCTCTTTTCTCTCTGCCCACAGAATCCCTATTTGTCTTTGAAAAACCAGCTCTAGAGTCACCTCCTTTGAGAACTATTTCTTGACTCCTCACAGGTTGAGTTCAGTGTTTATTTTTTTTCTTAAGCGGAAGACATCCTCCATTCCCAAACCTTCTGCAGAGCTTGTCCTTAAGGGCCGACCTTCACTGTATCACATTTCACTCTATCAGTGGCTCTAAAGATGGTCTCTGGACTGCGGGAAGCGGAGGAAAGCAAACTGCTCTGAGTTCAGGCTGGTCACGAAGCAGGACTGTGTCCCTGACATCCGTAGTTCTTACAGGCTCCCGTGCAAGGCAGCACTGTTAGCCCATTTTAAACCTTGGCCAATGGAGAGCTGCAATGACTTCGCTGAGTTTCCCTGACAGGAAGCGTCAGAGCCGTGTTCTTGGTTTGCATCGCTGTGCTCTCTCCCTGCAGGTCCCATTTCCATATGAAGATGCACAAAGAAAGTGTTTGGAGATAGTAAGTTCTGATTTCCCTTTAAGAATACTTGAAGAGTGGGCGCCTGGGTGGCTCCGTTGGTTAGGCCCCTGTCTTCAGCTCAGGTCATGATTCTGGGGTTCCAGGATCGAGTCCTGCACTGGGCTCCCTGCTCAGTGGCAACTCTGCTTCTCCTTCTGACCCTCCCCCGTCTCGTGCTCCCTCTCAAATAAAATAAATAAGTCTTAAAAAAATACATGAATAAGCATTCTGCTTCAGGTATGCTTTTACTACTCAAAGCATTTAAGAAAGCCCACCATGTGTCAGATGCTACTATGCCCAGAGGTTCGGGGATCCCTAAGAGTCACCAGCGCCGGTATCTGAACACAAGTACTGTTGCTCGTCATCATTGTCGTTACTGTTCCTCTTCCTTCTCCCCCTCCTCCTCCTCCCCTTCCCCTTCTTCTTTTTCCTGCTGTTTGTCCCCCTTCCTCCTCCTCTCCTCTTCTTCTTCTCTTCTCCTCCTCCCCTCTTCCTCCTCCTCCTCCTTCCTGTTATTCCTCTTCTTCCTCTTCCTGCTTTCCCTCCTCTTCCTCTTCTTCTTTTAAAGATTTTATTTATTTGTCAGAGAGCGCGAGAGCGAGCACAGGCAGACAGAGAGGCAGGCAGAGGCAGAGGGAGAAGCAGGCTCCCTGCCGAGTAAGGAGCCCGATGCAGGACTCGATCCCAGGACGCTGGGATCATGACCTGAGCCGAAGGCAGCCGCTTAACCAACTGAGCCACCCAGGCGTCCCTTTCTTCTTCTTTTTTTAAGCAGGCTCCATGCCCAACATGGAGTCCCATGCAGGGCTTGAACTTGCGACCTTGAGATCAAAACCTGAGCTGAGATGGAGAGTCAGACGCTTAACCGACTGAGCAGGCACCTCCGTTGCCGGTCCTCTGATCAGCTCTGGAGCATCATGGTTTTGGAGGAAGCTTCTTGCAAGAGCTGTTGAAGGCTCTGGAAACGTTCCATTGCTTACCACTCTAGGCACTTCTGAGTGTCCAGGATGCAGTTTTTAAGTAACTATTGGACAGAGAGTTGGGGAACCCCAAGACGTCCCAGATCCCTCGGAAAGCCACTCCCTGAGCATGCTTTGTCCCAAGTTATGCCTGTTAGCATTTCTTAGTTTTCCGGATTAGGTCTGTGAGAGATGCATTACTGACGTCTGCTCTCTGCGCTTAACTCTATTACCTGACCAGTACGTTAGCTGAAAGAATGAAATCAGTGTGGTGTTGCGCCATTTAATTGAAACGTTGCTATCCCTGGCTCAGTGAGATTCCTGTGCCATGTGGTGGTGGATTGAGCAGAGCACTTGGTTAGAAGCAGCAATACATTCGCCGTAGCCGCTCCCATACGTGGAGCATCCTGCAAGACTGGGAGGAGGCGGCTGGCACAAGCGGCTGTGCACCTCTTCCAATAAGCTGACTTGCTCGGCCAGAGAAAAAGAAACTTTTCTTTGAAGCCACATTTTGCTTACATTGTTTTTAAAAATTCTCCTGGAAACGAGAGTCTGAACTCCAAGTGTTTCATCAGCGAAAAGCACTGGTTTGATGGTTGACAGACTCGCTTCCAGCACCTCGGCGTGGGCCGGGGCCAGCAAGCATGCGTCTCTATTCCTGCCAGACCTGCGCTTCTTTCTCTCGGAGGGCATAGAATCACCCAAATAGCGCCGTGAAGAATGTTAGCAGAAGTTGGACCTGCCGGCTCCCATGCTTGAAAGCCTTGGAATGGAATACAGTTTAGCCTGCGTTTTGAAATTTGTGAAGTGTTCTCTTGTGGCTCCTTCTGTGCCCAGAAATCCCTCTTGGATCCGGTCACTCAAATCAGATGGCGGAGAGATGCGTTCCTGCATAGGTCCTCTCTCACGATATGTGCTCGCCTATTGTTTTGAACCGTCAATGCGCCAGGGTAGTTCGGCCTCCTGATGAACTGCTGGAGATGGCAGAGATTAAGACAGTTTATTTTATTTTTAGGTGTATTTATTCATTTGAGAGGGAGAGAGAGGGTGGGAGGAGAGAGAGCATGCGCACATGCATGGGGAGGAGCAAACGGAGAGACTCCCCACTGACCACGGGCCCCACAGGGGCTTGATCTCAGGACCCCAAGATCATGACCCGAGCCAAAATCAAGAGTCAGCCACTCAACCAACTGAGCGACCCCGGTGCCCCAGAAGTTAAGACATTTGAAAAAGAAGCGGCACATTTTTCCTTTCAGGAGCCCACTTAAAGATTTAGAACCAGTACACGGTGTTTTTAAGTACTTCCCTTAAAATAGATTATTTCTTCCTATTATTTCTTAATGGGATGAAATTCTATGGCCCAGCTTCATCCTCCTCCTGAAGGAAATGACCAGTGTGGTGTGGGTCAAGCCTTCAGCCTTTGGCCACTCAATCACTCCGATTTCTTGGAACCTCGTTAGAAGGCCAGAGCACCTCCAAGGAGCCTTGGTCACCTGTGCTCCCGCACACTTCACATGACCTTTACTGAGGGCAAAGCTCACGTACAGGAAGATACACCATTTCAAGTGGACTCATTTCAAAGACTTTTGACAAATCTCGGGTCCTGTGTAGGCACCACAAACAGTCGAGACACACAACACTTACCCTTAATGAGCTTCCAAGACGGTGGAGTGTCGCCAAAATGCGACAGGATCTCACTGCCTTCTCTTGATGGCGCGCTCTTGGGCCGTAGCATCTGTTGAGAAGGCTCCACTAACGAGGTCTTCCTCTCCGGCTTTCCGGCAAGGAAAGAGAAAGAGAAGGAAGGAAAAAGGGGCCAGGCTACAAAACAGTAGCTCATCCGGTCCCTCACGTCTCTCTGCTCTGAAAATAAAACTTAGCTCAGTTGAGCCTGGACACATCAGAGCACTCCAAGAGGCACTGGAGACGAGCACCATGTTCTGTGCTTTCAAACAGCTGAGGGGAGCCTGGGGAGCCCGAGAGCACGGCCGAGGGCGGCGCGGTGGTTAGCGGTGCCGCGGGCAGGACTGGGGGAGACCAGCGCCCACCCCCGCACACGGGCACCTCTGCTTGGAAGAACCCGTGGGTGCGCTTCCCAGCCGGCGCACGGCTGGCCCCGTGGGCCCACTGTGGCGTGTCAGAGCCCTGTTGCTGGAGAGTATTACCTTGCAGTGGGAGGCGTGGAAGCAGCGATGTGACCCTCCATTTCTTTCTCAAAATGGAAGGAAAGTGTGGGGAAATAATAAAAATAATTAAGGTGTGATGAGCGATGCCTTCTTGCCAGTGAGACTGTGAACATACTCTGTGACATAAACTACTTTGGAACCATGGAGGGCTTAAAACCATAAAAACATGCCACCGTGCATCATGTATCGTCAGGAAATTACCAGATTTAACAGGTCAGGCTGGAAGGAAGGGAGGGAGACTGAACAATGAACTTGCTCATTCGTTATTTCAGTCCTAAGTATGTCAAGGGTCTGTATAGAAAAGAAAATGATTAGTCAAATTTCTATATGCTTAAATTTACATTTTTCTCTTTCAGTTTAAAAATAAACAGAGGGATTTTCCTTGATTTTTTTTTTCCTTAGCAAAAGCGTGAATCTATCTGAGCCCTTCTGCTCTGCATGAGAGAACATGAAAGAGCTCCAGTGGCATTGTGAAGAGTGAACATATTTTTGCATCTTAACTGTAATGAAGGCCATATGCCATTCTTAATAAAGAAGTGGTTGTTTGGGGATGGGAAGTACATATTTGATTATGATTATAGTCACCAAGTGTTTACTTTCTGTAAATAAGGATCTGGGTGTGCTTTGTTAGCACATGTGCGTTTCTGCATTGTGGTCCTTTTAAACGAGTCTGTGCAGAGCTCTACACAAGCCCACAGAGACTTCCCGTGCGGTCCTTCAGATATGTCAGCTGGAGAGCCAGACCAGCTCCTTTCATCGCTGAGTTTTCGAAAACACCCAAAAAGGGGGCGTTGGGTCAAACCCACCTTCGTTTCGCCAGTCAGGGCTTCCGTGAGCCGCCAGACTCTGGCTGCACATTCACACCCCGAGTGGGTTCCTGACGGATTTCATGGGGAGACGATTTCAGTCATCTTCTCGAATTCTATGAAATATTTTAGTTTTTATTCAAACGTTTCAGGCATTTCCGTTAGATATTCCAAGAGTTGCCCAAAGGCACAGAGCCCAGATCTCCCTCCTGCTCTTTCTTTCCAGCCTGGCCCCCTCTGCTTCCCAGGCATCACCCTGATAAGGGCCACCAAGCTGCTGCGACAGAAGGAAGTGGCCTTTTGTAATACATTCACCCTCAGATGGAAAGTCAGGCCTCACTGGAGGTACTAGGGGTGCCTGTATACACCGTTCACCTTTCTGCACCTGCACTGTTTTAAAAAATACATCTTTCAAGCTTCTGTCCGTCTCGTTGCTGTGTGATGGGCCTGTTGATTCGTCCTGTGGTCTGTAGGGGGTCTCTTAAAAGTTCGTTGTTCGGGGGATGGTGATGGGTCTCGCAGTCAGAGCCTTTCAATCAAGAAATATTCGTTGGTGGGCACCTGGGTGGCTCAGTCGGTGAAGCGTCTGCCTTGGGCTCAGGTCATGATCCCAGGGTTCTGGGATCAAGCCCCGAGTCGGGCTCCCTGCTCAGCAGGGAATCTGCTTCTCCCTCCCCCTCTGCTCCTCCCCCACTCATGCTCGCTCGCTCGCTCGCTCACTCTCTATCAAAAAAAAAGAAAAGAAAAGAAAAATATTCTTCGAACGCCTGCTGCATATTTGAACATTTGCCTTCAAATGCCTATTCTATTTAAAGTTACGAAAATTTAGGTAGTCCTTGATATTCGGCTTGTTTGTGTTTTGGGGAAAGAGCGATTTTCTGGGAAATTGTTCAGACCTTTTGCTTTTGAATTGATAAAAGTCAGTTTATCATGGAGTTTCATTTGCTTACATTCAAATAGAAAACATACAGCATGCGTACCTGATTGTGTGTCGTGGGTATTTATTGAAATGTAATTGTAGTCACGTACGGACAAAAAGGCATTTTAAATTTAAATATATAGGAAGTTAATTGAAAAGATGTTCTTAAAATAAGAGGGTTACTTTCCAAGCATGTGTAATTTATTTCAGTAATACTGCATACTTTCTATCCCATAACCAGCATTTGTATCTTCCAAAAATATGTGGTTGTACAATTTTCATATGAGACTGAGTTTTAAATTTTAATTCAGTTCAGGAAAGCCATGATCTCCCTGCTTTTACACACACACATGCACACACACACAGTTCTTGGACGATGAAATCAGCAACAAAATTCAAATGAATGGAAGCAGTTCCCAGGATTCTGTTGGTCTAGTGGTTCAAAACTACACTAACAAGGTAGCCACAAGCTACGTGGGGCTATTCACAATTACGTGTAAGTTAAGTATAATAAATATTCAGCTCTCCAACCGCATGTGCCACGTTTCATGTGCTTAATGGCCCTTTGTGGCTAGGGGCCATCACACTGGACAGCTCAGAGGACACGAAGTATTTAACTGGCTTCCTGACGTTGTTAGGTAATTGCAGTATTCCAATCTTACGTATAATGCTCTAATGAACAATTTCACATAAAAATTTTTGCACGTATGTATCCTGTCTCCTTCAGCATTCAGTGAATACTTAGAGACGAGCTATGTGTCTAGAGCGGTTCCAGTGACAATAAATAAGTCAGTTAGATTCTCAGCATCCCAGAGCTTTTATGCTAGAAAATAAGCA
The DNA here is from genome assembly GCA_003697995.1 of Taxidea taxus jeffersonii. Lineage (NCBI taxonomy): Eukaryota > Metazoa > Chordata > Mammalia > Carnivora > Mustelidae > Taxidea > Taxidea taxus. The sequence goes on from ML109968.1 coordinate 97,195, forward strand.
ACTGACAAAATAGAAATGAGTGAATGAATGAGTAAATAATATAAGAATCTGTTTGCATCAAAACAGTTCTTAATAAACGTGTGCTCCTGTGTGTCGAGCCTGACTTTGAGCTAATGATAACTTCTGTCATAAAGGTTTTAACATTCTGTGTTTCAGGGTGTTTCTTCAGCTGTATGTAGATGTAGTTACCACACAGCACCGAGTCATTTTAAGTTGTACGGTGTAAGGATGTATGATACATCATGAAATGATTACCACGGGAAGTTTGGTTAATATCCAACATCTAACATGGATCCAAAAAAAAAAAAAAAGGAAAAAATTATTTTTTCCCTTGTGACAAGAACTCTTAGGATCTATTCTCCCTCCCTTTTTAAAAAGTTTTTATTTATTTTTATTTGAGAGAGAGAGAGCACGAATGTGAGCAGGGGGAGAAGCTGAGGGAGAGAATCTCAAGCAGACTCTGTGCAGAGCATGGAGCCTGACATGGGGCTTGATCTCTTGATGCTGAGATCGTGACCTGAGCCACAGTCAAGAGTCAGGTGCTTATCCACCTGAGCCCCCCAGTCGCCCCAGGACGTGCCATCTTTTTTTTTTTATAAAGCGACTAATTTTTTAAAGATTTTTATTTATTTATTTGACAGTCAGAGATCACAAGTAGGCAGAGAGGCAGGCAGAGAGAGAGGGGGAAGCACGCTCCCTGCTGAGCAGAGAGCCCGATGCGGGACTCGATCCCAGGACCTTGGGATCATGACCTGAGCCGAAGGCAGAGGCTTTAACCTACTGAGCCACGCAGGTGCCCCAGGATTTTCTCCTTTTTTTATGGGTGACTAATATTTATGTGTGTGTGTAATATTTATTTACTCCATTCACCCATTGATGGGCACGGAGGTCAAGTCCATGTCTTGGCTTCTGGAAACATTGCTGCGGTGACAGTGGGGAGGCAGACACTCTTATGTCGTGTTTTTGTTTCCTTCTGATGTCTCCGCAGAGGTGGGGTTGTGGATCTTGCAGTATTTTGGTTTTCCTTTTTTTTGGAAAAACCTCTGTTTCCCATCGTGGCTGCAGCAACTCAACATTCCCAGCAACAATAGTGCTTCAGTTTTAAATCTTTTCCTTTGTGGCTCATGCTTTTATGAGAACTTTGGACCCAAAAAGCACTAACCCAAAAGAGAAGAGTGATCATTTTAGAACATTCAAATTTAAAATTTCAGTTGCGCAAAGACAACTTGAGGCAAATGAAGAGGCAGGCCCAGGAGAAGCCGTACACAATGAATGGCGCTAGCAGAAATTCCGTCTCCTGTGGACACGAAGTGCACGGAGCCCGTGCGTATGCGCGGACAGGGCAGAGAGCACATGGCCGTGCGTGCATCTAAGGGACAGAAGTGATGCTCCGGCTCTCGTCCCGAGAAGGATGTGCGTGATTGACGGGTTGCAGGTGCACAACCACGGGACTGGGCACTTTGGGGTGGGCACGCCTGGAACCGTGTTGCGGAAGAAGGAACCAGGGCTGGGACTCTGCCGTTGGGAGTAAAAATTAGAATAATAACCTCAGGAAGTTATAATCATGCAGACCTTTGAAGCAGAAATGTCACTTGCTTATTCTACCTAGAGAGACTTTGGGGAGTGTTCCCAAGGAGACAGGTTCCAGAATATTCATTTCAGCATCATTTATAATCATAAGCAATGGAAAGCAACTAGAAAGCATCTGTGGGGAGAAAAATGAATATTTAGCTTATGGTATCATCAGAGAGAAGAATATTAATCACAAATTAATAAAATGAACTGGGTCTCTGTGTCCTCACAGAAGCAGACATCCAAAACATCAAACAGTGAAAAGTAGCACATTGAGGAATCCTGAGTGTGTGTAAGATGCCATTTTGCATGATGAAAACACACAGAACAACACTGTGTTTTGGGTATGGTGTCACTCAGACAGGGTCAGAGGACAGAGAAGGGCTGGAAGCCAGCTGCCTCTGGGAAGAGAGGAAGGGGGTGTGTTTCTCGGGAATTGTTGGCGTGTTTGGGTTCGCTTGTGGATGGCAGCTCACAGGTGTTGGTTATATTATTTTTCCGTACTTTTCTGCCTTTTAAATGTTTTCATTTTTTTAAAGCAGTTAAAAACGAGTAACAAAAAATTGCTAGTGTAAGGGGAAAACGTGTTTTTAAAAAAGTCTTTACCTCCCCAACCATCCCGAAGTAACTGTCTGGGTTTCTTCTCGTGGTCTTCATTCTTCAGGCTTATGTCTGGATGTTCAGATGTCATTTTTTGTTAGAGATTTTATTTTTTCATTTTGAGAGAGAGAGCGCACAAGCTAGGGAGAGGAGCAGAGGGAGAGGGAGAAGCAGGGTCCCCACTGAGCAAAGAGCCTGATGTGGGGCTCAATTCCAGGCCTCTGGGATCTGACCTGAGCTGAAGGCAGATGCTTAAGGGGCTGAGCCACCCAGGAGCCCCTTAACATTACCTTTTGAAATGTATGTCACCAATTCTTCTGAAAGCACTTGAATCGAAAGCAATCATATGTTTTTTATGTAGAATAGTAACAGGAAAAAGTTTGGATTCACTAATGGTTTTCTAATATTGAACTTTATCACTTATTTATTCTTTGTTTTTAAAAATACATGAGCATTTTGTTCCTATTATCATTTTTTGTTGCCATCGATTCTTAACAGTGCATAGGGAAGGGTCAAGATTGAGACTAAACATGGCCTTAAAACACATACTGGGCTCCTTCTGAAGTTTGATACTATGTAATCATTTTCTTTCCCCGCCTTCTGGATGAGTGTAACAGGCCCATCCAAAGTTAAAATGTAAATTTTTCAGCTGTAAAGGCAAATAATAAGTATGCAGTATGCAGAACTATGCAGAACTAAGTATGCAGAACTATTAGAGTGTCTTAAGAATCCAATGTGCAGGGGCGCCTGGGTGCTCAGTGGGTTAAAGCCTCTGCCTTCGGCTCAGGTCATGATCTCAGGGTCCTGGGATTAAGGCCTGCATCGGGCTCTCTGCTCAGCGGGGAGCCTGCTTCCCCCTCTCTCTGCCTGCCTCTCTGCCTGCTTGTGATCTCTGTCTGTCAAATAAAATAAAATCTTAAAAAAAAAGAATCCAGTGTGCAGACTTTTGTATCCTTCCACGTAGTTATGGTAACATAATGGGGACCCGCCACATGTTCCAGCAGGACACGTGTTCTGTGACAGCCAGCAAGACCTGGCCCCGTGCTGGGCACTCCTCCCACTTTAGGAGGAGACCGTGCGTGCCGTTGCCCTGACCTGATCCCCTCACAGCCAGCTTATGTCTTTGCCGTCTGCCCTCCAGCCCCACGCAGGCGCTCAGCTTCCCAGAGTGCCCGCTTTGATTAAGTCTGTGCTGATTTCCGTTCCCTGCGACGCCAGGCCTCCTACCCGAGAATTTTGTGTTGCACACTTAACAATACATTTGTGTCATATTTTCCCTGTACAGGAGTGAAATCCCGTCATTTTGTTTATATGGGCCTGGCATGCTTCTCGTTAATTTCTGGCTCTTTTATACACTTTAAAATTCTATGAATAAGTTTTTCATTTTTTTTAAATTATACTTTCCAACAGATTATTCCTAGCACAGAGGGAAAACTCTCAATTTTGACATTCATAGCTTCTAACAGGCTGACTGTACTTGAACACTTTTAATAATTCTATTTTTCTGTTCCTTCCATGTGGATGATCATGTCTTTGATTAATGATGACTTGTAATTATATTGCAGTTTCAGCGTCTATATCTCTTACTTGTGCATGTGCGTGTGTGTGTGTGTGTCTGTGTTTCAGTGAAGTTTAAACTCCTGGGAAGGTATTAACTAATAGGGGGAGTGGACATTCTTGTATCCTCTGATTTTAATGGATGAGTCTGTCCTGCTTACCTTCAGCGTGATCCTTGTGGCATTTTATTTACTGTGATAATTCATTGTTTAGGGCTCTTGTTATGCTCAATGCTGAACAAAAAATTTGTCAGTCTTTTCTGTTTCACTGAATGAGTTTTGATAAGTAATTCCTTTGGATCATTTCTATCCAGGACACACACATACACAGAGCTTTAAATAGCAGATAAGTAAATTGATTACACTGATGAAAACATGTTTCAAAATAACAAAGCCTGTTAGCTTTAAACCTGAGAACCCCCAGCTTTAAATTTTTATAGAAAGGTTCCCTTTCCTTACCTTCTCAGTGTATTCATGAATGGCCTTCTGTACCTGAATCCTTCTCTACCTGGAATCCATTGATAAGTCATTAGGTTTTCTGTTTGTATTTTCCAGAACTGCCCTTAGGGGACAACATCAGATTATCCAGCTAAGAGAAAGCCTGAGCCTTTCCTATTCAGTATGTTGCCTTTGACTTTGACCTTATCAGCTTCAATTCTGGCTTGTGGATTTAATCATCTTGTTCTGCTGACCTACAGATTGGTTTAAATGGATCATACTGATCTTCTTCTCTTTCTTGATCTTTTTGGGGACAGGTTTAACCTTTGGTCTTACCATATTTGAAATTTATTCATAAACAATATGATCTGTGATATTTATTTTTTAAAAAGCAAAGTTAAAAGGAATTAGCAAATCATACCCCTTCAGTAGAAACCAGTATGCATGGGACAAACATTGATGAATGTCAGTCCACGAATGTCCTGGGCCCTGATGACAGAAATCAATCAGTCATGTTCTGTGGCTGTCCAGGCCCCAAGGACATAGAACTTCCTAGAAGGTAAATAAAAAATACAGACTGCAGGGGAGATGTAGCAATGTGCATGCCCCACAGAAGAGAGCCCCGGCTTCTACCCCAGAGCATCCCCGAGCCAGAAGGCAGGCTGCCTTCACCTTTTAGCTTCTGCGCACTTTCCCATGGGGATCTGTTCCAAAGTCACACGGAGTTTTGAAATCTCCTGTTTGATTCTTAAAAACAAAATGTGGAAACTGCCCATGTTGCAATCCTCCTGATAGTATATTCATAGTGTCTAAACATACAGGGGCTTTTTGAAACCAGAAGTACGAACCAGAATGGCTCTTACATAACTTCATCTAATCCAGACGAAAAGTGACAGGTTCCTTATGGGGCTGCATCTCGGATCCGCGTGGAAAGCCCCACGCGGGGCCATTGCAAGTGAGAAGACGGAGCTTTACAGCTTCTTAGGAAATTCAGAGCTGCCTTTGGGAGTGTCCCACCTTCCTTCCCACACGACACGTGCAAATATACTGCACAGAACCCTCGCGTGTTCTAAGGTCCGCGGGACTGAGAACCCTTGTCTCCGCAGGCCGTTGCCGTCATGTATGGTCAGTTGACGTGGATGGCCGAGGGGATGAGGGGATAGGCGGTCTGCCAGGATGGATTTCAGCAGAGACCCCTCTTGCTTTTGTCATAAGTACGATCCCAAGCACAGTCCTAGAGAAACAGGGTTCGCTTGTGTTTGAAATTGCACATTCAGACTAACTGCTCACATGCAAGGTGTGGCCCTATTCCTATTTGATCTGAAAATGGATTTAGTTAAATAGATTATTTTTAAAAGGTTAATTCTAAAGAAGATAGTGTTTGTTATCATAGTTAAGATATTCTCTCTTCCCTGAACTTGGTAGCTTTTGTACTTAGCACTTTAAAAAAAATTTAAGGACTTATGCATTCATTTGAGAGGGAGAGAGAGAGAGCAGGGGAGGGACACAGGGAGAGGGAGAGAAGGACTCTCCATCAGACTTGGAGCTCAGCGTGGAGCTCGACGCAGGGCCCAATCCCACAACCCTGAAATCACTACCTGAGCTGAAACCAAGAGTTGGATGCTTAACTTACTGAGCCCCCCCGCAGGTGCCCCAGTATTTGCCACTTTTTTGCCCCCCAAAAATAGTTTAATAGGGTTATCTGTTGATCTAGTGCCATTTCTTCCTGAGCCAAGAACGATGCTAGCAATGCAGCATGAAGACATATTTATGGACTAGTGAAAGGAGAAAATGGAGTGAAGATTCGCTTCTTACGGTAATGGGGGAGATATTATAATGGCAGTAATATACCTAGAGAGAAATTCACATGTAATTTAAGCGGAAGCAATAGTGATAGCATGCCCATAGGTTTCCAGCTTGCCCGGTGTGGTTTAGCTCCTTTGCCTACATTAGCTCATGAGTTCTTCCTGGGGGCCCTGGGAGACACAGAGAGGATGCCTGATTGGGCTAAGGCCACCCAGCAGGCAGGCGGTGGAGCTGGGAGTCCACCATCCGTGGCGTGTTCTGAGTCTGTGGTCTTCCTGGTGGTACCATGCCGTCTCCACAGATGTGAGTCACTCTCTGATCTTGAGCATTCTTTCTGTGCTGGAGTGAATGGCTTTCCTGCACCAGCCACGTTCACTGAGCCATGATGCCTGGAGAGGGCAGGGCGGTGGGTTCCGAGGGAACGCACACATAAGTCACATCATTGATCTCCACGCCCTGCTGCCACCCAACCAAGCTCAAGTAACTCACTGCAGACCAGCCCAGAGGAAAGGGAACATTTCAATACTGCTATTGAAGATTTAGAAAAACAAAGCCTAGTGGTATGCAGGGCCATTACCAACAGATGTTCAATAAGCATCAACTAATATCACAAATGATGGTGAATTCAAGAAAGTGCAATATTGAACATGGGTCTTTCTAAGTGTTAGAGAGGGTGACTTTCCTAGCGGTCACTCCCATGCAAATCACTACTTTATGTATCTTCACCCGGGAGACAAAGAGAAACATTGGGGCCGTTGGAAGTGAACTTGCTCATAATAAGGCCAGATGCTCAGAGACCAGAGCGAACACACACACGTACATGTGTGTGCATACACACACACACGCATGCACACACACGTTGTGGTCACCCACGTGCCCGCAGGAGGGTCCACAAACTAGCTCACTCCTGGACCGAGAGGAGAAGTGCCACCTTCCAACTCGCCTGCTTCCTTTATGGCTGGGCTTTTGACTTTCGGAAGTACGCTGTGAGTTCACTCCGTGTTATTCAAGAGCCTTTCAAAGCTCGCATAAATGACACGCTGGGTGACTCATTAAAACGTTTATCAAAAGTGCTTTCAGTTTCTTTACAAAGCTAGAGAAATGCATGCAGAACGGAGGAGTTCCTTTAGACTTCTCGTTCTCACATGCTGAAATAGCTACAGAACTTTTGGGCTCTTGTCCGACCGATTCCGTGTGGCACCCACTTTATTTAATATCAACAGGGAAATGCAGGATGCCTGTGGAAAAACTATTTTTGAGCTGCTTATTTTCTCCAACATAAGTTTGCATCGCAAGTTTTGAGAAGAGAAAAGTTAGGCTCACACAGTTGTTTGAGCTACCAAAAAATTAAAAAAAAAAAAAAAAAGATTTCAGGACAACGGTCTACCTTATTAGCACAGAGCAAAAGACACCTGGATCTATGTATAACGACACTGCCCCAATGTCTCCGCACACCTGAATCTTCCAGGATGCTCCCCACACAAGTCTTGGGCCCAAATGCTTTGGGGGATGGCTACAGAGCATCCTGCTCACCTGTGGCAGCCCCCCACCCACTGACCATCCCTGGCTCCGCAACACCGAGTCTTGAGGCGCCCAGCTTCTCCCAAATGCACTTAACCGTGGAAACTTTTTCCATGTAACAACTGTTAACACCCTAGTTCTCGGAAACAGCCTCTGAGAAACCTAACTCCACTTTCTCCACATAAGAGAAAAAAATATATCTAGAAAGTTCTGTGTTTCCAATAATGAGCAAAAAGCACTCTACAAGGGTTTTTCTCCGGAGGGAGGGAAGCATGTGCCAAGTGTGAAGGAGAATTTGGGGTCAGCAAAGTAGGCTGAGGTGGGTGAGCGCCTTCTGATGGCAGCCGGGAACCAGCAGTAAGAGGCCAGGGTGCTGGTCTGTGCGCCGCTGAACACCGCAGACTCCACTGTCTTCTTACTAAGTGGTTTGCGGAAACGGGTCCCACTTCACAGGCGTGACACCTGCAGCACCTGGGGCCTCTGTGTGTCATGGGAAGGCCCAGATGGAGGGACCCATCTCACTAGTCAGAGGCTAAGGGCTCCACTGTGAGACCACAGACCCTCTCAGAGACAAATGACAGGAACTGGTCGCTGCAAAATTCTAGGATTTTGCCAGTGAAGTTGCAAACAATCAATATTTAGAAGTTTCCAAATATTATAATATTTTGGTCTTGGAAAAAATACTAAGGCGGCTAAATCCACAGTAGCTTTTAATTATAGCTTTAGTATTCCAAGAACATGTTGATGAGCCCCAGTCGTTACTTTTTGTTGGATAAAATTTATCTTTAAATGATTGTAGACTCATTAACGACTCTGTGACTTAAACAGCATTTAAATTTGTGAGGGGCTTTTCCATCGTGTGTCCATCTGTCAGCTCAGTGCTTTCCCTAGGGGTCCTGATGGTGTACAGATCAGGGTTTATGTTTGTGATCTTTATTGCTTCAGCCTTTGATTTTCAAAGATTTGCTACTGTATTGTCTTTTGGTTAGTTAGCGGTTGCTGTTTCTTTCTTTTTTATTTTTTAAGATTTCATTTCTTTATTTGACAGAGATCACAAGTACGCAGAGAGAGAGAGAGAGAGAGGAGGAAGCAGGCTCCCTGCTGAACAGAGAGCCCGATGCGGGGCTCGATCCAAGGACCCTGAGATCATGACCTGAGCCAAAGGCAGAGGCTTAGCCCACTGAGCCACCCAGGCGCCCAGTGGTTGCTGTTTCTGTTCCTCTGGATTAGTCTCTTAGAACAAACAGGATTGTCTCACAAAACTCTTCCCGCAACTCTGGTGTTTTAAGCCTGACAAGTTTATCTGCAATGGATTTGGCATTTCCCTAGGTTTTTTCCCTAACATGACTTTAATTGCCAAAGAAAAAGATGCTTTTTTTCTCCTAACGATTGTCTACTTCTTTATTCACCATATTGTGTAAACTTGGAACTCTATGCCTTTAAAAGATGTGGGTTTGTTAAGGAGTTTAATTCTTTATGCAGTGTAGGTGTTCAAGCTCCGCAGGTCATAATTTTCTCTGGTGGTTCCTTATTCCGTCTTTACTCTTGGTTTTGTTGGGTTCCATTGTACAGAAAGACGTAGTGAATATTTGTGTGATTGTTTCATTTCTGTATTTACTCAGTATACAGTTTCCCCTTCGGTGAGTACCTATCCAATATAGTTCGTTGTGTCATCAGATGGCAGAAACCCAAAGGAAAATCTGATCGGGGCCCGACTCTGAAACCCTGGGTTTGTACATTTTTTTAAAATTTAAATTCAATTAGCCAACATTTAGAACATCATTAGTTTCAGAGGTAGAGCTCAGTAATTCATCAGGAGCATAGAACGCCCAGTGCTTATTACATCACATGCCCTCCTTAATGCTCATCCCCCACTTACCCCATCCCCCCGCCCACCTCCCCTCCAGCAACCCTCAGTATGTTTCTCAGACTTAAGAGTCTCTCATGGTCTGTCTCCTTCTCTGATTTCTTCCCATTCTGTTTTTTCCTCCGTTCCCCTATGATCCTCTGTGCTATTTACTATGTTCCACATTTTCAGAAGAGGGGGAACTGCCTTTTTGTCCTCCTTTCCCATAGAATTTATTCTATTCCTTTAACAGAGAACAGCATTCTAGATTTTAAGATTTTGGGATCTGGGTTTTAACAGGGTTTCATTCCTTGTCCAAATGGCGTTTATGATAGTGTGTGCTGGGGGCCCAGATCCTGGTGTGGTTTCCCAGTTCCAGCGTGCCTTCCTCGAGCTCACCCCAACCCCAAGCCATCGCTGATTCCTCTCCCTGCCATCCTGGCAACCTTACTTTCCACCCCATCCGTAACCCAGCTCTGATCTGTGATGTCCCCATCTCACGGTCTCATGTGATCTAATCACAGCATCGCTCATTGACCCTCCAACAGAAGAAACTGAGCCAAAGTTAAAGGACCACAAGTGGCATTATCCTTATGGCTGGTGCGGTGACCAGCATGTTGAGAGCCCATCCTTTTTTCCTTTTTCAAGTCATTTTGTTCAAGTTATGGAAATGATGTCACCTGAGCACATGCTCTTCCTTCCAGAGGGGTTCTGTTATTGCAGGTGGAATGTGTCTTTGGGAATGGAGACAGAGTCTAAGATCGGTGGTGTTGGTTGACCATGGTTGTTGCTGCTGAGGGAGAGAATTTCCCACCAGAAACACCTTTGTAGGTGCTGCTGCCTGATCCAGGATTCTTCCCTTCTTGGAAATGAAATAGGGGTCTTTAGATTAAGTCTCCTAATGAGATCAGAGAAGTTCACCAGAAAAATTCATCATCTAGGTCAATGTCTTCATTCTCTTTGACTTACAACTGTTCTAGCAAATGTGTTATTTTTTCTAGCTGTGTGACTTCTGTATGTGTGTGTGAAGACTTCATTTTTCTTATTTTCTGGGCCATGATGTAACAGACCAGGATGAGACTAAGTTAACATCCATAGGCTTCCCATCGCACAAGTCAAACTGAGGTAATAAAACCTGCCGTGTCTCTTCACGGCTGGTTTGTTAGACTGGTGATGACAGCAGCCCTTCGGCTGTAATGGGCTATGGAAGCAGAAGTTCTCTTGCGTTGGGAGGCTGGGTCTGCTTGACAGCTTTGCTCAGAAGGCATCACACAGGGACCACACACTGGAGGCGCAGAGTAGGAACAAGCCACCCCAGTTCCGTGTGGGGAGTGCCACAGAGCACCCAAGAGAGAGCTCCTTAAGGCCGAGGGTGGGTGGGGAAGGTTCTGGAGAAGAGGGCATCGCAGACCAGCGGGACTGAGGCAGACACACACATCAGCAAGAAATCGGAGCATGCAGACATGTTTGGGGACTCTACACCTCCTGGTTAGACCTGGCTCAGGGCTGTGGGTGAGATCTTACAGATGATGCCTGGAAAGGGCTCAGGCCACAGCCTTGAAAACACATACAGTCCATGACAGACTGCAGCCATCATTAGACGGGCACTACTCACTCATAGTCTTCCTTTCCTTGGTCACTAAGCTGTTTAGAATAGATGGTGTTGGAAGCTCGGTTTTCTTGTGTCCCATTTATCTCACTTCCTGCCTGATTGTTCCACTGAACCTGCTGGCTCTCAGGGGCTTTGCTTTCCCAGGTGGCAAGCCCATAGTTGGAATGGTGACCTGCCCAGATTTAAGATGAAAACACAGATGGGCTGTCTGCCTTTGGAGAAGCAAAGAAGATGGACACTCATGACCCAAGCAAAGTTATTGAGAATTAAATCACTTAATTTAGTGGTTTTAGGCATCTATTCCCATAAGTACAGAAAAGTTCATTCTGGTTGGAAGATGAAGAATTTTCCATAGGCAAAGATTCATAGATCCACTGATGATTTGGAAGTGTAAGGAGCCATGAGTATCTTCGAAGCCAGTCTCAATGATTTTATGGAAGAGTTGAATTCAGTGACTCCGTTAAGGTCACACCGCCTTTTTATCCCTCATGGATACAAACCATCTGGTTTCTGCTGGAATAGTTCATTTAAGCTTTTCCCTAAAGGTCACATTCTAAACCAGATTGAATTTGTGATTCAGTGAGAGGCTGTGTCCACGATGCAGACACTTTTCAAGGACAGAATGAGAAACGTGGGTCAAAACTGGCTGGTCCTTGCCTTTTTGTCCTGGATACCTGAACTGTGGGTTGAACACCATCCTAAGAAACTTACATAGATGAGCTAAAATATCTTCGTGTTCCACAATTTTGTTGTAATAAATAAAATTTAATGTACTGTTTCTTGCTGTAGCATTTGATGGCAGTACGGCTGCATGGATTTCTCTGAGACCGGGAGGCAGAGTGGAGGCTCCCTCCTAATTCATGTGTCACGAGCAGGTGAATCAGAGCTCTGTCAGGTTTCAGACCTGAGTAGAAGCAGTGGAAGGTGAGCCAAAGTAAGGATGACAAAGAAATGCAGAAGAAAGAGAAGAGAGAACCAGAAAAAAAACTATGCAAATTAAGGAGAAGCCAAGACATTAGGAGAAAAAAAAAATCTTATGACCAAGAGTAGGAAATAAAGCCACAAAAGGATATATAAATATTTTTAGCCCCCACACTATAGAATTTCATCTGCTCTTCTTGAATATGGCTTCCTGGGAACTTTCCTTTAAATTTCAATATATTGGACATAATTCAAATATTGTATTATTTCAGCTCAGTTTCAGGGAAATAGCACTGTGATGTTATTTACTTTATGTCTGAAAATTGTGACTTCTGTCCTGGACTTCTCTAAATGTTCTTTTATTATTCAGCCCTTAGCCCTCTGTCTCATGGGGTCCCGGCGACACTTCCCTTGTCCATGTATTGCTTGTTGATTCTACTGGAAATATTCTTAGCTGATCCATCATTGGAGATTTATTGTGAAAATCAGAAGCAATAACTTGGACGTTATACTGTATGAATCAGTTCTTTTATGAAATCTAAAGCTTAGATTTAGTGATTGCTTTGGAAAGTAAGTTTGCTCAGCATTTTCTTCACTATAATTAAAATGAATGGATTTTTTAAAAATTGGTGGTTTATTAATAAAGAAGAACAACCCCCCCC
>ML109969.1:0-23251 GCA_003697995.1 Taxidea taxus jeffersonii
GGACCCAGACCTTGGTTTGCTCTGCCAGATGTGCCCCTCACTACCTGTGGCTTGGTTTTGCGGGATTTGAATGGACCTGTTCCTGGCAGATCCTGACTTTCTGTTCTGGGTGCTGGGCAGCTGGGGTCGACTTACTGGAGAAACAAGGGAAGAAAATGTGTGTTTAGCCGAGCGTTCTTTACCTTCATGAGTATCTGTGATTTAAGGACAAAATACCCTCGGTTGATCATACCTGGGAGTGTAACAGGCAAGCCGCAAAGTAGACCGAGCAGGTCTCCTCCCTCCCCGTGTCTTAGCACATCTCCCCACGCCTTCTGAGTCTCCACGATGCCGTAGAAAGCTCCTGTTTGGGACGGCAGTGATTTGGAAACCAAACTTGCCCTTCGGCGTGCGGTCGCCTTCCTTTCCAGATTGCGTGTTACACTCAGGACCTGCAGGATAAAGCAACACTTGATCAGCAGGGCCAAGGCACGGAGCACAGTTCGGTCTCCGGGGCTTAGAAGGAAAGGGTGGGGGGCTCTCTCTTTCCTTTTCTGTGTGCTGTGGGGTGTTGTTGCTGGTACCCCTGACGTCATCCCCCTAATGACTGGCCCTAAGCATAAATGCACAAAGGTCGTGGGACAGAGTGGCCCTCCAGCCACTGGGTGACGTGCAGTTGGGAATTAGGTCTACAACCCAGTAGGGAGGGGGGCGTGTCTGGGCACTGACATCCTAACGCTCTAGAGAGTTGCGGCTTCCTTGACCAAGATCGGGAAACTCTCAGATATCCTCCAAGAGGAGGGGATGCCGGGCAGGTCGATGTCAGGACGCCTTGTTTCACTGGTGGCATCATGCCTGTGTTGGTTATAACAGAACTACCTTGTATTAGCCTCCTGGGGCTGCTCTAACAACCGGGTGGTTCGAGCAACAGAAATGTAGACCCTCACATTTCTGGAGGCCGGAAGTCCAAATTCAAGATGCCACTTGAATGACAGAGGTGGTTCTCCCTCTGAAGGGGCTCGGGAAGAATCTATTCCACGTTTTCCCCTTGGCTTCTGGTGGCACCGGTAACCCGTGGTCCCCGTTGGCTTAGAGCAGCGTCCCTCCAATCCCTGCCTCTCCCTCCATCATCGCAGGGCATCTTTCCTTCGAATGTCTGTGTCGTGGGTCTCCGCTCCTCTTCTTGTAAGAGCTAAGTCTCAGATTAGCAGACCATTCTGCTCTAATATAGTCGCATCTCGTCTTAATGGATTACGTCTGCAATGTAATCCATTAAAAAAGGTCACATTCTGAGGCTCCCGGAAAGGCATGAATGGAGAGGACACCATCCAAGCCAGTACACGGGTCACGTAGGAAAGGCCAAGATGTACGGTTCGTGTCAAGGGCTGGGAATGGAGAGGATTTGTGGGTGGAGAGGGGCCAGCCTGTGAAGGCCAGGGTCATTTCTGAAGGCGGAAAGGAGCAGCCGAGACATGGAGTCTGGGAGAGTGGTGCAGTGGGTGGTGATGCGGGGCTGGCCTTTCAGCTCCCTGGGAAGCAGAAGTCCATGCTGCCTTTTTCTGTTTGGCATTTTAAATGGCTCTTCAATGTTCTTGGCCAGAAAATCCTGTTTCCAGGGTCTGTCTTCTAAGATGTTATGGAGTATCCATAACTTGTCAAGGTTCCTCTCTACCATCTGGCCAGGCAGCTGTAGATTGAGCTCAGGGAGGCTCTGGTTGGCTCTGGCCGCTCGTGAAGACAAGCATTGATCAGGTGGGGGTGGGCGCTTGTTTTCTCCACAGAAACTCCCTGGGAGGGGAGGTTCAGACCAGAGTAGGCCTGGTCCCAAGACCCATGCTCTTGACCTTGAACCAACGAGCCCAGGAACCTGATACTCCCCAAGTGGAAGCCCATCCTGCCAGGCCCTGTCATTAATGAGGGTCTGTTTCCTGGGGGGAGGAGGGTCACCTGGGCTCCCTGCCGCTTGGTCTGCAAACATGCTCGCAGGAGGCTTGCTTACAGGGTGTGCCGTCTGCTGCTTTCCGCCTGCTTGAATCAGTTCCTGGCTCAAGGTCCCCAGACCATGTGTTTCTCCCCGCCGCCCCAGTACTGATTTCACATGATGGAGCCTGAGAGTAATGTCACTCATCAGTCTGCATGCAGGGTCTGTATAGAAATAGCCCCTGAGACCCACTGTGTCCCCTGGAAGAGCATCACAAGATGTCGTTCGTTCCCCAAGGCCCCTGGGAGACATTTCCTGTCCAGCCTTGGTCCTGAGAAGAGCTGAGCTTGCGAGGATCGGGGTGTTTTGTCTGTAATGGACACGACCGCGAAACAGCTCTGTTGCCTGCCGGACGTCTCAGAGCTGCCTTTGCACGAGGGGTGTAAAGCGGGCTTCTCTAGCCTCATTTCTGAATCTAATTTTGGTCCCCATCCTTCTTTCATACCACTTTTTTTTTTTTAAACAAGGAAGACAACTCATTGGAAGGATTTGAGGGTATTTATAGAATTCAAAGAAGAGCTGACTGCTCGGGACTCAGGAAGGGAGGGAACCGGGCTGGCTGTGGGGGCCTTGGCAGCAAGAGTGCACGGATCTTTCCATGAGATCCAGAGACTTCCTTGTCTCTGTGTCTCTCCTCTTGCCACGCTAAAGTCATTATAGGGTACCTGATTAGCCCAGTTAGGGTCTCTGAACCAGCTGGTTGTGGGGGGAGGGGCAGATCCTGCAGCGAGACCAGAATGACCCATGACCTCCCCACCCCCACCCCGGACATGGGCAGGAAGTTCCCAGAGAAGAGCCCAACAGGCAGCTCTCACACTCTACTCTCCCAGTGCCCAGCATGCGTGCGTGTACACAGCGTCCCTTTTGGGACTCCATCCGGTCACTCTATGTACACTTGTAAGTGTGCACACCACCTCCTCGGTAGGCGGCAACCCTGCGTTGTGTCCGACCAGCACAAGTAAGGATGTTTTCCAACTCCTGCCTCTCGAGGCCATGCCCATTTCTCCTCGAGTTCTGTCTGCAGCCTGTCTTTCTATCGTGTAACTTAGGCCCCCCAGGGCGGACCGAGAATCTAAAGGTTCAGCAGCTCCCCGGGGGGCACAGATATGTAGTCGAGCTTGATGAACACCATCATCAATGATCGGGGCAAAGAAAGAAGGACGACAGAAATCATGAGCGCAGTCATCTTCTAAGGGGACACACAAAAGGAAAAGGAGATAATTCAATCTTCAGATGCTCTGAGAACAAGAAAGGGAATGCCGGTGGGAGCTATGGGTCCAGATGCCACATCTGGTATTGGGACCAGCGATTTCCTAGGCTGGCTGGTGTTCGTAGCCCAGGGAAGAGAACCAAATCTTGGTTCTAGAAGGATCCATCCCATGGAGGACCTGCTGGTGTGGAGTGGCTGCCATCTCCCACTCCCTCTGCTGTACTGATCCAGCAGCACATGGATTCGAAACACATCTTGGGGACTCTGGGTTTTTATCATACTCCCTCCAGCCCCACTGTGTAGCCCCGAACCTAACTCTCATGATGGTCAAGGTCTTATCCCACCCGAAACAATCATCCACTCTTCTGCCTCGTCTTCTAATACAGTGGTGGGCAAACCAGAGCCCGGGGACAAGATCTGGCTGACCACCTGTTATTATAAATAAAACTTTGTTGAAAACAGTCACTCCCATTTGGTTCTTTGGACTGTGGCTGCCTTCATGTTGCAGCCATAGGATCTGGTCCACAGAGTCTGAAATGTTTAGACCTAGCTACCGTCTAGTAGCTCAAGAAGTCCAAAGCAGTCATGTGGCAGGAGAAGCTTCCAAAAAGGTGAACTGAATCTTGCCTTTGGAGATGAGGAAAAGAAAGCCCGGTCAATATGTTCGTGAACTCAAATAATAAGATTAAAGTTTTAAAAAATAATAAAGTAATTTTGCACAGTCAGCAAGGACCTCAAGAATGGCTTAGCGTCATATCACTAAACTTTGCTTTCTAATTGTTGTAATTACAAATATTCCGCCTAACAGACATAAATAATGACAAATGCGTTTACTGTGTGTCTACTGAGTGCATCACACATGACAATTATTTTAATCCTTGTGTAAAAGTCTATAAAGTGACATTTTTACCAAAATAAAAACTAAGCCACAGAGAGGGTAAGTCATGGAGTGAAGGCCACACAGCCGGTAAGTGGTAGAACCAAGATCTGAACTCAGGTGGTCTGAGTTGAACTCCCCAATCTACTTTTAACCCAGATGCGAAGACTCTGCTTGAAGGAGAAAATTTTAGGAATCTCTAAGCCAATAGTCAGACAACAGCCAGCCATTTAGGAGAAAGGAGAAGGGTTTCCTTGGAGATTCCTTACACCAAAATAATTTCCATATGGAATAAAACTGTATGTTATTCATATGTCCCCCCAAATGGAAAAATATCATAGTCTTGGGGTATCAGGCCTTTCTTTTGTAAAGGGTGAAAAAATATGTTTATAAATGCGAGTAAATGTCACACCTTTCTCACCGTTGCCTGTAGTTTGTAGGCTTGATGCTCAGGGCATCAGGATGGTGGTCTGGGTAGAGAAGAGCTGGGGGGTCTACATGAGAGAAGGTAGGGCGCATTCAAGGGAGAAGTGCGTACGTCCGTGATGGGTGGTCAGATGAGTGAAGGCAAGGCTCCAGAAGGTGGATCTGAGCCGGGCAGGACGTGGGAGTTCTGGTAGCAAGACCGGAGACCACAGCCCATTCAGTGTTCTGGGTTGGATGGAAGAAAGGACACATCTAGAGGGGTTTCCCATGTACAGGGAAGACCACTGCACCCCCGGCTCCCACCCTGCCTCTTTTTTTTTTTTTTAATTTTATTTAAGCTTTTTTTTTTATTTAAACATATAATGTAACCCCACCACCCTCTCCCAACCCCTCTCCCCCCCACCCCCCTCAGTTTGTTTTATGATATTAAGAGTCTCTTTTGGTTTGTCTCCCTCCCGATCACATCTTGTTTCATTTTTTCTTTTCCTACCACCTTAACCCCCACCCCCGTTGCATCTCCACTTCCTCATATCAGGGAGATCATGTGATAGTTGTCTTTCTCCAGTTGACTTATTTTGCTCAGCATAATACCCTCTAGTTCCATCCATGTCGTTGCAAATGGTAAGATTTCATTTCTTTTGATGGCTGCATAGTATTCCATTGTATATATATACCACTTCTTCTTTATCCATTCATCTGTTGATGGACATCTAGGTTCTTTCCATGACTTGGCTATTGTGGACATTGCTGCTATAAACATTCGGGTACATGTGCCCCTTTGGATCACTACGTTTGTATCTTTAGGGTAAATACCCAGTAGTGCAATCGCTGGGTCATAAGGTAGCTCTATTTTCAATTTTTTGAGGAACCTCCATGCTGTTTTCCAGAGTGGTTGCACCAGCTTGCATTCCCACCAACAGTGTAGGAGGGTTCCCCTTTCTCCACATCCTCGCCAGCATCTGTCATTTCCTGACTTGTTCATTTTAGCCATTCTGACTGGTGTGAGGTGGTATCTCATTGTGGTTTTGATTTGTATTTCCCTGATGCCCAGTGATGTGGAGCACTTTTTCATGTGTCTGTTGGCCATCTGGATGTCTTCTTTGCAGAAAATTCTGTTCATGTCCTCTGCCCATTTCTTGATTGGATTATTTGTTCTTTGGGTGTTGAGTTTGCTAAGCTCTTTGTAGATTTTGGATACTAGCCCTTAATCTAATATGTCGTTTGCAAATATCTTCTCCCACTCTGTCAGTTGTCTTTTGGTTTTGTTGACTGTTTCCTTTGCTGTGCAAAAGCTTTTGATCTTGATGAAGTCCCAATAGTTCATTTTTTCCCTTGCTTCCTTTGCCTTTGGCATTGTTCCTAGGAAGAAGTTGCTGCAGGTGAGGTCGAAGAGGTTGCTGCCTGTGTTCTCCTCAAGGATTTTGATGGATTCCTTTCTCACGTTGAGGTCCTTCATCCATTTTGAGTCTATTTTCGTGTGTGGTGTAAGGAAATGGTCCAATTTCATTTTTCTGCATGTGGCTGTCCAATTTTCCCAACACCATTTGTTGAAGAGGCTGTCTTTTTTCCATTGGATATTCTTTCCTGCTTTGTTGAAGATTAGTTGACCATAGAGTTGAGGGTCTATTTCTGAGCTCTCTATTCTGTTCCATTGATCTATGTGTCTGTTTTTGTGCCAGTACCATACCGTCTTGATGATGACAACTTTGTAATAGAGCTTGAAGTCTGGAATTGTGATGCCACCAACTTTGGCTTTCTTTTTCAATATTCCTTTGGCTATTCGAGGTCTTTTCTGGTTCCATATAAATTTTGGGATTATTTGTTCCATTTCTTTGAAAAAATTGGATGGGATTTTGATAGGCATTGCATTAAATGTGTAGATGGCTTTAGGTAGCATAGACATTTTCACAATATTTATTCTTCCAATCCATGAGCATGGAACACTTTTCCATTTCTTTTTGCCTTCCTCAATTTCTTTCATGAGTGCTTTATAGTTCTCTGAGTATAGATTCTTTGCCTCTTTGGTTAGGTTTATTCCTAGGTATCTTATGGTTTTGGGTGTAATTGTAAATGGGATTGACTCCTTAATTTCTCTTTCTTCTGTCTTGTTGTTGATGTAAAGAAATGCAACTGATTTCTGTGCATTGATTTTATATCCTGACACTTTACTGAATTCCTGTACAAGCTCTAGCAGTTTTGGAGTGGAGCCTTTTGGGTTTTCCACATATAGTATCATATCATCTGCAAAGAGCGATAGTTTGACTTCTTCTTTGCCGATTTGGATGCCTTTAATTTCTTTTTGTTGTCTGATTGCTGAGGCTAGGACTTCTAGTACTATGTTGAATAGCAGTCCCACCTTGCCTCTTAACACCTCCTCTTCGGCAGGGCACAAAATCGACACGTTCTGCACGGTACATGCTGCTTCTCCACAGCAAGTGCTGTGGATTGACTGGCTCCCTTGGCTGCCATTCCCAGCGGAGTGTAGGCTCTCCGAGTGGGGGGGCTGCTCCCAGCGGAGTGTAGGCTCTCCAAGCGGGGAGGGCTGTTTGGTCCTAGGCTCCTTTCTCAGCGTCTAGAATAGCGCCTGGCACTAGCGGGCGTCCAGCAACCCCGGCACCTTCCGTCCACCCCTGAGTCCACCCATGTGCTCGGCTCTCAGGCTCGGGCTCAGGCTCCTTCTGAATGCAGGGCGCTGCCCGTGTTCACCGAGAAGTAAGCATGACTCTCTCGGCAACGATAAAGGACAGACATAACAATGTACTGCTTCGAAACACAGACACGAACAGAAGCAGAAGCTCCCTCTCCACCAAAGGCCGGGAGCTCGGCCAGCAGGAGGTCTCCCCCTCACCTTCGCACAAAGGAGAGCTTGCCGCTATAACCGAATTCCTGCTCCTGCAGCCCGCCAGCTGCTGCACATTGTCGTGGACGCTGCCCATCCGTCAGGCCTCGCCCTCCGCCTCCTGGGAAGGTTGACATCGGATCCCAGCCCTGCCTCCGTGAGGGAGGAAGCCGCCGACCCACCAGCCCGCAGCTGCTTTCTCTGCTGCCGGCCCCGGCCTGTGGCTTCGCAGAGGTGACCTTCCCACAAGCCCTGGTGAGCGGAACTTGAGTCTGAAATTGCTGTTTATTAGAGTTCCTGGAGGTACATGAATCGCCTGCAGGCTCTGGACATGACCATCCGTGTTAGGAAGGCCCTGGATCGGGCGGCAAATGGCACGGGCAGCAGCGGGTGCTCGGACCGGAGAAACAGGGCTCACGTAGGAATTAAGGTCAAGTTACCAGGTGAGGGCTCGGTGGAGAATCAGGTGAGATAAACCCTCCATTTCAGGCAGATTGCCGAAATATAGGTGGATTTTTAGAATCTATCTGCAGTAGGTAGATTATTAAAAAGTACCAGTCAGTTCATTTTAGTCCTTACAGTGACTTTTGTGGGTTTATCTGTGTCCCCACAAAAGAGATAGTTTGAGGTCCAAATCCCTGAATGTGACCTAATTGAAGTAAAGCTGCTACAGATGTAACGAGTTAAGAAAAAGTCATCCTAGAGGTGGGTGGGGGCCACATCCAACATAATCCGTGTTTTATGAGAGGGGGGACACGAAGACAGGCACACGGGGTGAACCGTGGGAGGAAGGCAGAGATGGGCCAGGTGCGTCTAGAGCCGAGGAATCCCAGGGGTTACCGGAGGCACCAGAAGCTGAAAAAGCCAAGGAAGGATCCCCCACAGTTTCAGAGGGCGTGGGGACCTGCCGGCCTTGACTTCAGACTTCTGACCCACAGACTATGATTTTCTTTGTTGCTGCGGCCCTTCCACGGGACAGTGATGCCGTTTCACAGATAGGAAACAGGTGTTCGTGTCAGGTTTGGCTTGTGATCGTTACATCACAAGAACACTTTGGCGGGGGATGTTACTACAGGGCTCAGATGCCCTCACTCTGGGGAGGAAGGAGGCTGGTCCTGAGGCCAGTTCCTCGTGGGTGATTTTCCAGAGAGCCGTTTCAGCAGTTGGGAAGGGAAGGAGAGCATGTTACCTGGCCAAGGACTGAGTCGGAGATATCTTGTGAGTCAGAAGGGAAGGGGAGTGAAGGGTGGCCAAGCCCGGTGCCCAGTCATGGCGCGAGCTCCTCTGCTTCTCCCGACCCCTCCCTGTAGCCGGGTTGGGGCCACGGTGCTGGGAATACAGGAGGTGTTTAGCCCAGATCTAGGTCCTCGGTGGGGAGGGCAGCCCAGAGCCATTGCCTCCCCGTGTGGGCTGGCGACCTGACCAAAAGAAACCCATTTTATGTTGAACCACTGATAACCTGGGGCTTATTTCTTACTGTGGCCTTGCTGAGCCTATCCTGGCAAAGCAGGGTAGACTGGTAGAAATGGACGGATTGGGGCTCAAGGAAGTTTTGAGTTGGCCTGTTTACCTCAAGATAGGAGAGAGGAACACATTCACAGGCTGAGAAGCAAGGAGCCGATGGGGGGACTCCTGAAACACACAGACGGGTCATGAGGGGCAGGGACACGAGCCTGCGTCCATCTCTGGTGTTGGTTTCTGTCTTCCATTAGACTGCTGGGTTTTTGCTCTGGACACCTGTTGTCCTCATGGCCCCAACGAGGCTGCCTGCCCTGCCAGAGCTGCCATCACTCTGCGTCATCCCTCTGGGCCCCTCTGGGTTGTTCCGGGCTTTGCACCACTGGTGTGTGGACGTCCCTTTGGCACCATGAAGCGCGTTTCCTCGGGTGCACAGGCGCCGTGCCTTCCCTGCTGCCGCCACACCATTGAGCAGTGCGCTCTTCCCGCAGACTCAAGTTCAGGTCTGCACACGGAGCCTGCATGTGCCCCATGGCACCCCTGCAAGGCAGCTGCTTTCCCTGACTCAGGGGCCTTGCTCGGGGTCCCCAAGCTCAGGGGTGGCATTGATACGTGTGAGCTGGTTGGCCCTAAATGCGCTGAGTGCTAAGCAAGGTGTGAGGACTCCTGGATTGTTCCCCTCAGAACCCATCGGCCCCTCTGACCTCACTGAGTTTACTCTACCTCTCGGTGGTGGCTCCTTTGTGAGCCCTGAGGAGCTGTCCTAGTCTTTCCTCTGCCTGTTTGGTCCTTAAACATACATATACATTTGAGAGCGTGTGCACGCATCTGCGTAAACACTGTCCGATAGCTAAGCCCCTTCATCCATTAGACACAGTCTTGGAAATGTCTTCCTGCCTATCGCTGAGATCATCTCCAGCTCTGGAGACACAGACCAGCAGCCACGTGCTCCCCCTTTCTTCATAACAGAGCCTGGTTTTATTCAGGATCTAGGCCAGGGCAGGACTTATCACTGTTCTAGTTCCGTTGGAATTAGCCTTTTCCCACTTGGGGAAGTGTCTGGTTTCGGGGTCACTGGCCTTGTGGTGACCTATGTCTTGCCAACAAAATATAAGGAGAACTCTTTGAAGGATCAAAAAGTCATCTCCCCCAACAAAGAGGTACATGAGGACTAACCCCCGTCCTTACTTGGCCTGTGGTGTGAGAATGTGGTTTCCAGAGCTATGGCGGCCATCTTGTGACCATGGCCCCCATGCAAGATGGCGGAACAGGAAGGTGGGCGTGTAATCCTCAGGGTGGTGTGCGTCACGGAGCCCAGTATTCTAGGTAACAGACGTCCTTGTTGTTCAGTCTCTCTCTAAGTTGTATTTTCTGTTGCATGCCATTAAAGGATCCTGGCTGATACACGTCTCTGGTGACAGAGGTGAGATTCGTCCACATTGGGCAACCAGAGGAAAGCTGGAGGGGCTGATCCGGAATATTCCAGATGGAGCGCTGGGGGAGGGAGGAGAACTGGAGCACAGACAGCCTTGGGTTTTCCTCCTGTGCTATGGAGAAAAACAGGTGACAAGGGCGACTGGGGTAGGTGCTGTTTTGTGTAGGAAGGTGAGGGAAGGAGCAGTGCCGTAAGGGGACCGTGACTGAGCCAGTGAAGAGCTGTGCAGAGGGCTTGAGACGGAGGGAAAACGTAGTGCACATTAGCAAACGCCTCACTGTATGTGTCTGTTCCCAGCTTTTTTTCCTCCCAAAGTCGAAGTCGACGACGTCAGTAAGCAAGTGAGCGAGCTCATCAGGCAGACTTTTAGCAAGGTCTGATTTTTAGGTCTGAGCTCTGCCTTCTGTAAATTCATTTTCTCTGCGTGTCCCTCCTCCCACCCTTTCCATTAACGAGAAAATTTACTTTTGACAAGTTCCTGCGTAGCGATCGGTGCCTGGAGAGGCTCTGAAGGGCTGGCCTCCTCGCCCATAGCCAGAGTCCCAGGGCAGCTGGTCCGCCTGGAACCACAGCAGAATGAAGTCTGCCCGTATTAAATCTCTCCCACATTCAAGACAGATGGGCTTGATGTGTGCCCTCCTTTTGCCTCTGTATCCTGAATGCGCCTTTGAACCTGATTTTCCAGAGAAAAATGTGGGGGCGGTTTTCGGGCTTTGTGGCCAAGTGACCACGAGGGGGCGATAGAGCCCCGCGTGCTGAGCCTTCTGCCCCGGCAGGTGGGCCTGCCCAGAGGTCGGAGCGCCCGCGGCCGGGCCTGGTTCTCCCCGCGGGGCATGTCCACCTTCCCGTGCGCGCTCCGAACAGAAGAAAGCTGATGTTTCCGAGCAGACGGGTGGACCTCACACCTGACCAGCCCCGCCGGGGCTTCTAAAGGTCGGGGGGGCGGGGTGTCTTCTCACATTGACTTCGTCTGTCAGCGTTTAAGGAGAACCTGCCACACACTGGGGACACAGGCAGGACGAGGGAGTTCCTGCCCTCGTGGGGGTTACCCTCTAGGGAGGAGAGAGCACGAGCTCTCCGTGTGGATTGTGTGCCCAGCAATGTTGCATGGTACCGAGAATAAGGGGCAGGGGGTAAGGGTTGGACGGTGCTGCTCTGGGCCGGACCGCGGATGGGGGCTCTGAGCGGGGTTGGGAGCCCGGCGGATGTGGGGGGCGACGGAGCCCAGCAGAGGGAGGAGCAGTGCGAAGGTCCCGGGCAGGGGCAAAGGCTGTCCAGCGAGGACTGAGTGGGGAGGGAGAGGGTGGGGCGGTCAGAGAGGTGGGTGGGGCCTTGCAGGCCAGGCCAGGATTCCGGGTTTGCGGGTTTGCAGGGGGTGACCCCCGAGGCCATCGGTACCTGTGGCTGAGGGTATGTCCTGCACTCTGGAGGACCGGGTCGGCTACTGGGCAGGGAGAGTGGGGGGCCGGCGGGGGGCCGCTGGAATAGACCTGGAGATCAGTTCTGGGGACCTCCCGCCTCCCTTGAGGCCTCCCGGAGAACTGCCACCTCCAGAAAGCCTTCCCTGATTGTGCTTGCATGAGCAGTTGCCAGAACTCTGAAGTCTCAGTGTGGTTTTCCGTATCTGCGCTGTCTGTGTTCCTTCGTGATACGCGTCTGCTACCTTCTGCTGTGGGGAAATCGTGCGTTTCATGTTTCTTGTGCTTGCCTCTTCCCCACGCTCTTCCAGGTCCCCTCCCCGCCCCCATGCCACTGAGCCCCTTAAGCAACATGGCCCCTGAGGCCTCTGGCTGTCGCCCTCCCAGAGAAGAGCTCAGGCATCTGGGCTGAGAACGGACAGGGTGAGCAGGTGTGTCAGGGGAGGGTGGAAGGCTGTCGCAACCTGCAGGGAAGGGGCTGGCCCTCACCGCTCCCTGAAGAGGCAAAGTCATTTTGGGGACCCTGGAGCTCCCTTTCCCATCTTCTTCCTCTCGTGCGCTCCCGGCTCTGAGAGCTGCGATGCGATGCCTTATCCTTTCCCCCCACCCTCAGACCAAAACTAACTTTGGGAAGGGTCTGACAAAAGTATTCAAACTAAGGTGTGCATGATAGAAGTTAAAGGTTACATATTTCAGGGGTTGTTGACACATTTAGCCTGTAACCGCGGGGGAATTTCTAGCACCAAAACCAGACTTTTTTGGAAGCAGTTGTCTTCCCAGAACCCTAAGACTGTGCAGGGATGGCTCTCGGCGGCTTGGATAGCGGTTTTTTTGCCAGCTCTGCCTGCCTTCCCACCGAGCCAAGAAATAGTATCTTGTCCTACGTGGACAGCCGGTCACACCGAGTGACCACTACCGACAGAAGTGAGCCCCGCCAGGCACTGGAACATTAACCTGGTCCCGTTAGAAAAAAGCATTGAAAATCGCTGACCTGGACAGCCACCTACTCTGATTACACTGACCGCTACTCAAGGTCATGACCATGGGATCTGCAGGAAGGGCTAAGAGGAAAAGGTGGAGGACGACCCTGGCACCCGGGGAGTTTGCATCAGCCTGGTAGGAGGAACTTACAGCGCGGGGCATGACGCTGAGGCCAGCAGCTTCGTCGCGGAGTGGTTTGGAATGTCTTTCTTTGACTGCAGACCCCAGCAAGAGACCCTTTTTATGCTATAGTCCAGCACACACGTGCTTACGATAGAAAGCCGTTTCTCAGGAAACAGTACTGACCCTGGCCCATGTGTTCTATTTCCAAGGCGATGCTCGGTTGTTCTACAAGCAAGCTCTCTCTGCCCCACACAGCTGGTCTCATGGTGGGGCGGGGCCGGGGGGACTCTGGAAGACACCGCCGTCCAGTCGATGGCCATGACCCGCAGGATGGGTGCGGGATGCCTGCGTAGGGAGTCCGGCCGGGAACATTTAGATCAGTGGGGTGGAAGGAAGCGCGGGGGGTTGGCCAGAGATGTGCAATGCTAGATGTTCGAACTTTCTGTTTCTAAGACCGGCTCACCACTGAGACTGAGGTCACGGGCACTTCGAACACCCAAAATAAACGTCACGTTCTGTCTGTACTTAAACACCAAAATCCCGCCACAGATGACTGTCGTCCTGGAGTGGGTCAGTTACAGCCCCGTGCTTTAAACCCGGCTCCTGGTCCTCGGACCTGGATCAAAGGATGCCATGACAGCCGTTTGAAATTCGCAGGAGCGTTCCAGAGAAGTCTGTTTAACTTGGAGACCTCCTGGCCCTTTCACACCATGTCTGTCTTGGATCACAGACAGCTCCTCCTTTCTCTCCCGGCAACTCGAGTTTATTTTTCAAATAAAAGTTTGTTTTCCGTAAAATGCCAGAGGTTTTGTACTGTGTGCAGAGAAATGAACTTTAATTTAGAGCCTCGAGTCTCTGATGCACATGCCAAAGTCTTCCCCGTGCCGAGAAGCTCCCTGCCTGGGCTTGCGCGTGGAGCCGGCCAGCCCCCGGTGGCCCGCCAGCTCGCAAGCGCCTGGGGCCTGATGTGCCCATGCGGGGAGAGGCCCAGACAGTGACTTGCGTCCCACAGGCCGTGGGTCTGGACCTCGAGGCTGGTGTCTCTGCAGAACGTCTGTGTTGAGCATTTTCGGGAATCTGTTGATGTTACAGGCCCCTCGGGGTCCCTGCGTATTTGCCACGGCCAGACCTGCAGGACTGTGCAGTTGTAAAGGTGAGGAGCTGCTGAGAAGCCAG
This sequence comes from Taxidea taxus jeffersonii, assembly GCA_003697995.1. NCBI lineage: Eukaryota > Metazoa > Chordata > Mammalia > Carnivora > Mustelidae > Taxidea > Taxidea taxus. The sequence continues at coordinate 13,904 of ML109969.1, forward strand.
GCGGGGGTCAGGGAGGGAGCGCAGACATCAGTGAAAAGCCCTTGCCTTGCTGGGTAGGAGAGGCGAAGGGAGGAGGGCAGCCCGGGACAGGGCGCGCAGGCATGACCTTTGGGAGCTGGGACTGGGGGCCCCGGGGGGATGCGCCCACAGCCAGACATGCCGCCCAAGGCCCCTCCTAGGCCCTAGCTGGAAGCCAGCTGAGAGGGGACCCGGGGCCTCACGGCTGCAGGGGCAGCATGCTGCGTGCCCAGCAGACGGAGCAGGGAACCCACTAGGAGTGCAGGTGAGGACCCACAGCAAGGCGCCAGCTGCTGAGGGACCCTCTCTGCTGATGCATCCAGACGTACCCCCACCCCCAGCACTGGAGTGACAGCAAGCTGAGAGGTTCTCAGGGGAACCTCTGTGACGCCTCCACTGAAAGGAGTCAATTCCAGGATGTCCTTGATGTGTGGTCCAGCCGCCACTTCCCCGCGTGCAGATCCCCGTGTTTGCCGATTGCTTGCAGGGCATCCTTTGCAGGGCTGGTTTTGCACCTCGCTCTCAGAGTGGGTCCCGGGACCTGTGTGGTTGGTGGCCATGCCGCACAGCAAGAGGCCTGGGCGGCGGAGGGCGGCTCAGCCAGCCATCTGCACACAGCCTTTCCTAGATGCTGAGGGTACGCAGTAAGCAGGGAAATTTTGCCCTGCAACACGCTGGAAGGAGCCCTAAAACTTTCCCTTCCCAGCCACGCTCTAGGACACACAGACACTGGCTTCTCCCCACCCCGCCCCCAACCAGATGGTGCTCACCCTTTTCAGTCTCCCAGATTCCCCCTGCCCCTCTCACCCCTGCCTCTGGCCTCTGGGACGTGACTTTCCTTCCTTCCACACATTTTCTTCTCACACACAGCAGCTCGTCCTTCGGACTCTCCATCTGTGTGGCCCTCTTCCTGCCCGGGATGGACGCAGAGAAGTGCCCAGAGGCCGAGGAGCACAGACAGGGCCCTCATCATGGGGTGAGGCAGGGCCCACGTCAGGTGGAGGCTGGGCAGGCTGTTCCCGGCACAGGTGGGAACACCAAGGACCGTCCCTCCGCTGCTCCAGTAACCCCCTCGTGCCCGGGAGGCCCCGACAGCCCAGGAGCAGCCCCTTGGCATATGTGGGTGACATATACATCTTACAGTGGAAGAGGATGCAAACTCAGCCGTTCAAGCGAGTGGTGTGAATGTGGGGGTGAGCACTGACCTCGAGGGGCCTCAGACTCTGTGGGGGCCACCTGGCCACCGGGGAGGTGCTGGAAAGAGAGGAACTTCTCAAACTGGAGCCGGCAAATGTTTTCTGTGCGAGGCCAGATGGCAAACGTTTCAGGCTTTGTGGGCACCTGGTGTCTCGTGCAGAAACTCAGCCCCAGGCAGTGTAAACTGCATTCTGATAAATCTTTATTTATAAAAGCAGGTGGCCAGTAGGGTCGGGTCCCCCCCTTTTAAAACATAAACCTGATCATCTTATCCCCTTTTCAACACCCCCCCAATCCCCCCCCGCCCCGCACTCAAGTCAAAACCTGAAGGCTCGCCAGGTCCTCCACACCCCGGCCCTCGGCTGGCTCTGCGTCCATCTCGCTGCACATCCCCTGGCCTCTGATGCTCCCGGTCCCAGTGCCGTGCTGAGCCTCCGGCTTCCCCTTGGGGAAGGAGGGACTCGGTCCCCGTGCTGCTGGCTTCGCCCACAACAGAGAGCCATCAGACACAGGGTCCGGCCCCTTCCTGAGCTGGCCCGGGTCCCTCCATCAGAGAGGCCGCTTGAGTGAAAGAAGGCGGGCGGGGAGTGGGTGAACAAATGGACCAGGGAGGCCGGAAGGACCGGTGGGCTCTGATGAGGTGCCGTGAGGTGGGAGAAGGCCGCGGGGGTGCCGTGAGCCAGGGCCCGGCTCTCCCCCGGGGCTGCTGCGGGCAGACGAACCACACGCTGCCAGGATGCAGAGCTCCACGAGCTTCACCCTGTGCCTGGCTCAGTGCGATCTCCCCCCGCCACACCCCGTCCCCGGACCTCCCCTGAGCCGCCCTGGCTCGCAGGCCGCTGCTGGAGCCTTCTGGATCGGGGCAGCTGGTGAGACTGAATCCTGGGGCCCAGCCGACTTCAGAAAAACGTGACTCATCTCGCCTACCCACAAAGAAAGGAAAAGTATGTGTGGCATCCAAGTTTCCTGAAAAGTTCGGCCAACACATTGCAGAGCTATGCGGCCGCCTGGCACTCGGTGCGGGTCCCCTGGGAGAGCGCCCTCTGCTGGCGATTGTGCGGGCGTCCCTGAAAGGTGTCTGCGAGGGCGCCCGCTGGGCCGCAGGGTGTTCTCAGAACGGGCGGTGGTTATTATTTGGGAGAAGCCAAGGGGAAGTTTCCAGAAGACTCTCCTTTCCCTCAGAGAGCTGCAGAGCTCTCCCGTGCCCTAAGGGCCTGCTTGGGCGACCGTGGGACCGAGTGGAGGGAGATGCTAGCGAACTCTGCATTCTTGCCCTGCAGCTTTATTTCTGAATTCCTTTTAAAAAATAGCATTTCATTTTGGCAATTTCAAGCTCCCAGAAATGTTGCAAAAAGAGTACAAAGAATGCTCGTGTACCCTTCGTCCTGACTCCCTGGCGTTACCACCTTCGTGCATTGGCTCCTATCTGCCCGCGAATACATAAATATGTGGGTGTTTATGTAAAATCTGAACCGTCAAGAATCAGTCGCAGCATAATGTCCTTTTTACCCCTAAGTCCTCCTGCGTGTATTTCACAAAAACAAGCGCGTTCTCTGAAGTAGAGTTTAATGGCCAAACTCAGGAAATTAACCTGAATCGGATAGTATTTGCTGAACTGCAGGCTTTTCTCCCCATTGGCAGATTATCTCGGCAGCGTCCTATTTTGGGAGAGGAGATGCCCAGTCAGGCGTTGCCTGTGATTCTCATTTCTCCCGAGATATCCTAATCCAGAGAAGCCCTCAGTCTCGTCTCTCGTGAGCTCAGCATATGTCAAGACCCCAGACCCATTACCGGGCAGACTTTGCCTCCTTCAGGGTTTGCCTGATGCATCCGTACAATTAGATCCGGGTTTGCGGGGCGGGCGGCGGGGCCACACCCGGCTGGCATCACGGTAGGAAACGCGCGATGTCCCTGGGACCCACTCCCGGGGATGCAGACTGATCGCTGGGTGAAGGGAAGCCTCTGCCACGGCGAGATCCTAGCAGAATTACTGTTTTCCCCTTTGTGAGCCACACTACTTTGAGGTCACGTAAGTACCTTCTTTCTCATGAAAGGTTCACTTGCTAGTTCTGGCTGATTAGTCCTGCCTGAGTTGTTACTGTGGCAGTTGCCAGAAGGTGATTTTCCGATTTTATCGTGGATTCTATAGTGACTGGTTGGAATTCTACTAAGGAAGGAAATTTCCTTTCCTATGAATGTACATATGTAGGTGCTCATGGACTCCCATTTTATTCAGTGGTTTGGTTTGTCGTGATCATATTTGACATTCAGGTTGTCCTAGACTTGGCCCGCAGGAGCCCCCAGGCTGGTCCCTGTTTCCTGGGACTGTCCCTATTGTTATGTCAGAAGCAGTGCCTTACTTTCTGGTAAAACAGAGTCTTTTGGGGGGCCTGGGGGGCTCCGTCCCAGGGGATAGCCTACTTCTCTCTCTCCCTCTGCCCCTTCCCACCCTCATGCTCTCTCGCAAAAAAAAAAAAATCAAAAAACTCCTCCAGCCTCATCTTGTCCTTTCCCTGCCCTGGCCTGGAATTGGCCATTTATCCAAAGAGCCCTTGCTACTTTTATTGGTCGGTAGTATCTGGAAATAGGATCCGGTGCTGAGTGTGCTCATGGCTGCTGACACGTGGCGGCGTTTCCGTCCTCCCAGCAGACGCACTGGAGATTCGTGTGCGTCTAGGAGAGCGGTTGGGTACAACAGGGAAGGTGTGTCCACGCAGGAGTACCACGCGGCTGTGACAAAATATACAGATGGCATCTCTGAGGTAAAATGGCAACAGACATGAATAGACGATTCTCAAGAAACAGAGGTGGCCCTTGGACTGTAGGTAAAAGCACTTAGACATCAATAGAAAGCCTTTCCCTAAATCTGGATTGTAGAGGAATTCACGTCTATTTTCCTCTGCTATCTGCATGGTCTAATGTAACTCCTTTTTGTGTGATAAAATACAACAGATCACTTACCATCTCAACTATTTTCTTTTATTTGGGGGGGACAGAGGGAAAGGGATAAAGAATCCAGAGCAGACCCCCTCGTGAGTGCAGAGCCTGACATGGGGCTCCATCTCATGACCCTGAGATCGTGACCTGAGCCAAAACCTAGAGTCAGACGCTCAACCGACTGAACCCCCCGCCAGGGACCCCATCTTGACCATTTTAAACTGTGCAGTCAGAGGCATTAAGTACGTTCCCATGGTTGTGCACCCTTCATGGCCATCCAATTTCAGAACTTTTTCATCGCCCCAAATGGAAACCTGACACCCACCACTCCCCGTTCCCCTTCCCCCCCAGCTCCTGGCAACACTGATGTGTTTTCTGTGTCTTTGGAGTTGCCTCTTCTGGACACTTCATATAAAAAGAATCATACAAAGTGTAGCCTTCTGTGCCTGGCTTCTTTCGCTCAGCATACTGTCTTCTGGGTTCTCCATGTTGTAACAGGTGTTAGCGGTGTGTTCCTTTTTATGGGTGAATCCTATTCCCTGCATCCCGACACACAGAGCCGGTGCCGCTCACCCATCCATCTGCTGAGGGACGTTTGGGTTGTTTCCACCTTTCATCTACCGTGAACGGTGCTGCTGGGAACGTCGACGTCCGAGTCTATGTTTGAACTTGTCTTCTGTTCTGGGTAGATACCTAGGCGTGGCGTCTCTGGGTCCTGTGGTAATCCTGTGTTTCACTGGAGGAGGAACGGCCACGCTGTCTTCCCCAGTGGCTGCTCCATTTTGCATTCCCAGTTTTGCATCCCAGTGCCTCCACACCCGCTCCAACACCTGCAGCTTCTCGCTTGTTCCCATTGCCCTCCTAGTGGATGCCAGGCGCTGGCTGTGGTTTTGACCGGCCGTTCCCTCAGGACGTCAGGCATCACCCCATGCACTTATTGGTCATTTGTGTATCTTCTCTGGGCAAATGTCTATTCATTTTCCCATTGGGTTGTCTGAATTATAGAAGTTCTTGTTACATTCCAGATGCTGGACACTTACTTACCAGACGTATGCATTGTGAATTTCTTCTCCCTTTCCATGGATGGCTTTTTATCCTTCTTAATCGTGTCCTTTGAAGTATAAAAACTTTTACTTTTGATGACAGCAAGGTCTTGATGACCAAAAATACCTTAACGTGTTGGTCCTTAGTCCTTGGCCCATGTGGACACTTAGAGTTGTTGAAATGAACAGGTGGGGGGTGCCACTGACCGCAGCTCATTGACTCTGGAGATGCCAGGACAGACGCTGATGGATGAGGGGACTGCCTCATTATCACCACATTGTGAGGGGCAGGCTCAGGGTCTGACCATCCCCTTAAAGCCCCCGGTGAGGGGAGAGCAAAGACAAGAGATGGTCTGGAGCATCGTTTCTGAGTTTAGTCCTCTGATCTTCTTGGAGCCCCTTGCTTGACTGCAGTGGGTCTAGTCTCTTTCTAGAGTTTCTTCTCCATGGGGAGATTTGAAGGACACGCGACGATGGCTCTCGTGGCTCATAAGGCTCTGGGAGGAGAACCTCCCACCTTCCTCCTTGCCCTCTGATCCTGCAGGGACCCTCCTTCGACCAGCCCCAAACCTTCTGAAGGGCAGGAAGCTGGTTACCCTGATGAATTAGCGCATTCTCCTCCCCGGGGAGAGGGTTGGGATACCATTCCGCTAATCTCCCAAACCTGGGCCAGAGATAAGAGATGAAAAGCCCGACAGGGGTGAGATGGGCGTGCATGCCAGGAGCTGCTTTCTTCAGGCTCCACTTACAACAGTGTTTCCCAACATTTTTCTTTTCTTTTTTTAGCCTTTGCTGAAGCAACATACTGAGAATGCACCTTGCTGAATTTTCCTGCTATAGATGCTGATCCCCGTTGACAAGATTTTTTTTGCTTGTGTTTTGTTTTTGCTCCTCTTACATTTTAGTTTTCGGTAAAGCAGTTCAGTTACATGATAGAAACACAAACAGACAGTTTGCCATGACAGATATTGAAAGGTAATAGTCCCTTACCCCACTGCACCCAAACCTAAAGGAACCTTTTAAAATTGTGTACATATTCCACTGTTTTATGGCTTATCAATGATACAGCTGTACGTCCTCTTACACTCACTCCCTTACATCTTCAGTGTCCCGTCTGCCTTCCTTTTTAAAATTAATCAGACTTTTCTTCTTATCGTCACCCCCCAAGAGCCTTCTTGGGCATTTGTTTCTAATCACCCCTTTGCAATTTTAGCAAGACAGGTGTGCCATATATAATTTATGTACTGTGGGTCTGTCGGCACTTTATATGTGAAAAGAGCACATCTCCCTCCCCAAGAGCCATTTTCACCCCCGTAGGGGCAGCACTGCCCCCTGCCCCAGAATCAGAATGTAATTGGAGAGGAAGTAGAGGTGAATGATATCAGTGACACAGGAACATCTGACTAGTGTGGGGTAAGGCCAATCTGAATGAGCCGATGATCTGAAATTTGGAATACCATTTTTATATTTTGTCAACATCAGGAAGTGAACCAGCCACCCAAATTAACTTTCAAGATATTTGGAAACTTCAGCCATTAAGCACCAAAACATGCATCTTATTTATTAAGTGTTCGATGCATTATACACTTCGCAGTTTTCTTCTTCAAAAGGTATGAACTATAACTTCACGTTTTACAGACGATTTAGGGTCCTTGCCAGATTTTCCTGTGATGCAGCCCAGCGTATCCGGCCAGCCAGCACTGAGATACAGGGACTAGGCTCTGCATGGTGAGGGCTTCTCTCGTCCTCCCCATCTCCGTCCTCGGGCCAGCTATGTGCTCTGTGGCAGTGCTCTTGCCTGGCAGCAACCCCCACCAGTGTTCTTCGTGCGTCTGGTTAGAAAGAGTAAATTCTTGGGGCGCCTGGGTGGCTCAGTGGGTCCTGGGATCGAGCCCCGCATCAGGCTCTCTGCTCACCGGGGAGCCTGCTTCCCCCAACCTCTCTCTCTGCCTGCCTCTCTGCCTACTTGTGATCTCTGTCCAAAAAATAAATAAAATCTTTTTTTTTTTAAAGAAAAGTAAATTCTTAGTAGCAAAGTCTCTTGGTTCCTCACTGAAGGAATAAAATGCTTGGGCTGTGAGTGTTTGGGCTAATGAGCAGCATTTTGTCCGATGATGACTTCTGTCTTCTGGGTTGAGATCAGGAGCAGGGACCGCCCGTGGGCTGGCCAGGCTTAAGGATCCGACACCCTCCCCCGAGGCGCAGAGCCCAGGCAGCCAGCCCTGGGTCCCGGCCCAAGGCAGCGCCTTTTGGTAAGGGAGGCTTTGCTGCGGCTTTCCCCTCTGTGTCCTTGAGGCGCTCCGCGTTGGAGCCCGGAAGGATCTTTCCGGGCCGCATTAAAGTTGACACAATGCTTTCCACCTAAAACGTTCTGCAGCTTTCAGGACATTTGTGCAGTTTTATCTCGCTTGAGGATGCCCCACGGAAGGCTTTGAGACCATCTAGGGAGTTATACTTTTAGGCGTTGCCCTTGGGCATGCCAAAAATAATTACTGCCATCGTTTCTCACTCTTCATAAACACTCCTGTGCTCTTAAAGAGGACACCCCTGTTGTCGCTGGGTTTGGATGTCCCTGGTGTGAGTGGAAGGATTTAGGCTGAGGTGCTTTGTCTTTGCCAAAAAAGTCACCCTCTTGTCACTCAGCCTGGAGCCTCCAGACTCAGCTCACGGGGACCCGGTGAGTAACCGTGACCGCGAGCGTGCTGCGGTGCCACATGAGCGGCCACGGGGGCCTGTGTCAGGGCGGGGGCGCGTCCCTGTCTGGAGCCTCGGCCGCATGAGCAGCTCTGGGAAGGGACACGGAAGGCCCCGGTGAGGTGACGCGGCAGTCTCACTCAGAGTCAAGTGCCACGGTGACCTTTAGAACTTTCCATGAAATATGACCCGGTCTTTTGCAACCAGCGGGAGAGCGTGAGCAGCTGGGCCACCGCGCGCCGAGGGCACCCGCTCGCCTCCTCCGCAGCAGCATTCGGTTGGGCTCACAGGCGCTCGGGGCCCTGGGTGCTTTTCAGGTACTGTCACATGATCCTCAGAGGTTTTCGGAGTCAGCTTTCAGTCCAAATGTCTTTACTCTTCCCACATCCCGACAGAGAAGAGGCAACCCGAGGTCCTAATGCTGGGGGACGGGGGCGTCGGCGACCCCAGGTCTGACCTCAGCTCTACCCCTGGCCTCCCCTGGCTGGGATCCTGGGCAAATCAGTTGGCTTCTCGGAAGCTCCATTTCTTTTTATTAATTAAGCGGAATCGTAAGGGCGGGCCTCCTGCCTGCCTGCCTGCCTGCCTGCGTGGTGGGGAAACCCCCGGCGAAGCGTCTGTATCGTCTGTTCAAGCGGGCGGCGTCCCTAACAGGGTGGGTCCCCATGGCAGCCAGGCCCAGGCCTGCCAGCGGCTTCTGTGTGCACCTGTGCCTCGTCTACAGCCCCCCCAGGAGCAAGGGCGCGCTTGAGGGGTGCGTGGGGCTGTGAGAACCCGTCCTCAGAGCAGGAAGTGCCTCAGTGAGGGTGGCCTGCCGAGTCTCTGATACTTGCCCTCATCCCGGCCCCGCGTGACCATCTGGTGAACCGTTCGCACCTGCACCTGACAGGCTACACAGGTGGCTTCCATGATCAAGTTTGGGGCCTTGGAAAATTTTATTTTAGTATAATTGGAAATCCAGAGTGAGGGTGGGCTTCAGAGGGGTTGGCTCCCCAGACGGCCCCACCTGAGCTTCTGAGGGAGGAGGATGGGATGGTCTGTGACCTGCGTGGCCCCATGAGGACCCCTCAGCGGTGAAGCCCGCTGCTGGTGCACATCCGTGTGCACAGGGATGGGGTGACAGGGGGAGGTTGGCATCAACCGTAGGGTCTACCTCAGAGAGGGGACGAGTCTGGGTGGGAGCCAGGAATGGGACCAGATTATGGGGACAACAGACGTCTTATGTCTTAAGCACTTGCCGCTGGGCTGTGGGAACAAGGCCTCCTGATCACCAGCGGAGAACTTCCAATGACTGCCCCGGATTACGTGTGTTTCGGGGTCCCCAGGGTCGCCAGCGAGGTCTCACACATCAGAGCTCTATGAACGTGTAGATGCTCAGGGCGTGGAGAGGCCGCGGGCTGCACAGGGAGGGAGCCAGAGCTTTCCGTCTGCTGGCACCCTGAGGCAGTGGTGAGGGAGC
>ML109969.1:23651-46272 GCA_003697995.1 Taxidea taxus jeffersonii
CTGTCCTGCGGCCTGTCTGCGGTCCCCGTGGTGTCCCCTCTCCTCCGTCTCTCCTCTCTCCAGCAATGCCACTGGCTAGACAGTCACCGGCACACTCTGGCTCCTGCAGAGTTTGCAGGGTTCACATGGGCAGAGACCAGTCCGCCAGGGAAAACGCAAACGTTAGGGGAAGGGACCCATTCCCCACTGTGGCGCCCCTGCCCTCAGCTCTGCCCTGCGGGTGCTGCCTACAGGTGAGTACGGACCTTCGACTGACTGAGGGGGGGGGCATTGCAGCAGCCTCCCTTGGCTCTCGGGCCTCCAGCAGAGGCAGCCGTGGGGGTCTGGTGACCACCCCTAAGGTGACCCGGGGCGGGGGCACAGAGAGCAACCTGCTCTCCCCTGGCCCACCTCCCAGCCCACCAGCCGCCTCGAAGAACTCATCACCAAGTGCTGATTCAGCTTCTCCTGTGGGGTAAGAGTCCCGATGGAGCGAGCTCGAGTGCGCCCTGCCTCCGGGGAGCACAGCTCTTCAGCACTCTTGTCTTTTCCTGGTTGTCAGGTGTCAGCTCATAGTCGAAAGACTGCGACTCCAGCAACAGCAAAAGAAAACAACATGTTCCGTCCTTCCCCAAACCTTGTAGAACCCCCAATGTGGCAATCGGGGAGGCCGGGTTCCCTCCCCCTGGGGCAAGTGCAAGGACAGAGGCATCTCCTGCCCCAGGGGCCTGGTCCTAGTCCAGGCTTCCAGCTGTAACCCCAACAAGTAATTTGTAAAGAATGACCTAGAAAGACCCAGACCCTTTAAAGATACATTTCAAATAACAGTTCCAGGGGCGCCTGGGGGCTCAGTCGGTGAAGCATCTGCCTTCAGCTCAGGTCATGATCTTGGGGTCCTGGGATCGAGCCCTGCATCGGGCTCTCTGCTCAGCGGGGAGCTTGCTTCTCCTTCTCCCTCTGCCCTCCCCCTCTCCCCGCCATGCTCTCTGCTCTCTCTTGTGCTCTCTCTCACCCTAATAAATATATTTTTTAAAAATTTTTTTTTAATTTAAAAAGATTTTTTTTTTAAAGAAAAAAGGACAGTTCCATCTTGGGAGCAACTAGTTCCCTTTTTTCTGCAGTCTTTCTCTTAAAAAGGATCCCCAAGTATGGAAACCCTCCCATCAGAATGTCTTCCCACTGGGTGAATCACAGTGGCGGAAAGCGGGTGTCACCCTCGCTCGTCCCAGACCATCAGCTGATGGAAACAGGGAAGAAGGGAGTGAGGGATTATCTCTCCCAGCCCCTTGGTCAACAAGTTGAAGGCAGGGTCCTGGGAAGCTTTACCTGCTGTGTGAACGCGTCCCTTCAATCGGCACATCAGTGTTTGTCTCTAATTGTGGAACTAAAATGTTGTCCCCAGTTGAAGGAATTCCAGGCACGTGTGAGTCCAACAGGAAGACCCCAGTGGCAAGCCAGCCAATTGTTAAATTATCAGGAATTTCGCAAGTCTGTCCATGCCCCATTGGTGCCTTGAAATGGGCCACTGCGGGAGCATTTACACCACTGAACGTGGCCGACCTCGTCCTCCCCCGCCCCGCGGCCTCCCAGAGATCTGCCCGTTCAGCACTTTCCAGGACACCACTGCTCCTCCGTTTCTGAAATCATGTGTTGCCAACAGCCTTTTCCTCTGCCCTTGGGTAAAACCGACCCTGGGAAGAACATTTCGAGGGAGGTCAGAAGTATAGGTTGATGTAGGTGAGGTCTCTTTGGGAATTTGTGTCCATGTCAGGCTGAAAGCTGCACTTAACCATCCATCTCAAGCTTTTGAGACTCCATCTTGCAGGACAAAGAACTATCCTGGGCCAAAACCTTTTTGCTAAGTCAGACCAAGTTGACCATTTCTTTCCAGAATGTTCTATTACCATCTCAGTAACAGAACAGTGGCACTGAATGATCTGGGTAATACTTGTCTTCTCTCTGCCCCTCTCCAAGGCCCCAGACACTCCCACTGAGTGAATTCAGACGGTGGGGAGCCCAGAGCCAAGCCACACAGGGGGAACAACAGCTTCCTGAGTCTCTGCTCAGGGACCTGCACGCGTCCGTGGGGGAGGCAAGCAGGTCACCTCTGTGTTTCCAGAGCACAGTAAGTTCCTTAGTCGAGTCAGGTGTCGCAAACCCCCCACCTGCGGGCTGGACTGACTGAGAGAGGGGGTCCCTCTCTCTTTCTCCAGTAAGTCTGCCAGCCGGAAAATCAGAAAGCCCCAGTGAGAATAGAGAAACTTCCCAAAGCACCCCAGCCCCCCGCTGTCCTCTGCGTCCTGTAAGATTCAGCTTAGGGCACTGCCCAGACTCTTGCCTTGCTTCTGGTGAATTTTCCTGTGCCCGTATCTGACAAATGTTGGTACCGTGTGAAGATGTCAATCTCGGAATCAGATAACGAAGGTTCAAGTCCGTGTCCTCCCAACTTGTTAGCTGTGTGATCCTGGCCAAGCTACTCTCTGTCTCTGTTGTTCATCTTTTTTTTTTTTTTTAAGATTTTATTTATGAGAGAGAGAGAGCATGAGCAGGGGGGAGGGAGGGCCAGTCTCCCCTCTGAACAGGGAGCCAGACACGGGGCTCGATCCAAGGACCCTGGGATGGTGACCTGAGCTGAAGGCAGATGCTTAACCCGCTGAGCCACCCAGGCGCCCCTATTGTTCATCTTTAAATAAAATGGCATTACTAATGCCTGCCCCACAGGACAGTGGGAGGATCGCAATAAGATGATAACTGTGGGGTGACCAGCACTCCAATGGGCTTGGGGTAGCCACTCAACAAACAGAATTTATTATTTTACTAATTAAAGTATAGTTCTTAGAGGACAAGAATGCCTTTGAATTATTCATAACACTAATGTCCATCAGCCACTGTCCTGTACATTTGGTTTAATAACTACTTGACGAGTGAGTGACCACAGAACAAAGCACAGAACTGCCAGGCATGCCAAAGTCACTGTTTATTTTCCACACAGATTTACACTCGCCCATGTTTGGCCACCACACTTTGAAATGTTATGTCTCGCTACCTTCTTTATCACATAGTACAGAGAATATTATATTGGCTTCGACAAAAACTTTTCATTTTCCTTCTAATCAAATAAACCCCCTTTGTTACCAAAATGCGTGTTTAGTAGCCTTTTCATAAACAAGTTCTGCTTTGCTTTTATTCTTCTAAGTGAATTTTTATCCATGATTCTTTTCCCAAGTAATCTTGGTGCCCAGTGTGGGGCTTGAACTCATGACCCTGAGATCAAGAGTCCCGTGCTCTACTGACTGAGCCAGCCAGGTGTTCCTGCTTTGTTTTCTTTTATTTTTAAATCAGAAGAACATTCCGACTTCTGTTAGGACCTGAATTGATAAAATATTTTTTAAAAAAATAAAAGAGGGGCACCTGGGTGGCTCAGTGGGTTAAGTCTCTGCCTTTGGCTCAGGTCATGATCTCAGGTCCTGGAATCGAGCCCCACATCAGGCTCTCTGCTCAGCGGGGAGCCTGCCTCCTCCTCTCTCTCTGCCTGCCTCTCTGCCTACTTGTGGTCTCTCTCTCTCTGTCAAATAAATAAATAAAAATCTTAATAAATAAATTAGTAAAGAAAGAAAGAAAAAAGAAATCTCAATGGGAAAAACCTACTTACGCTGTCTTTTTCAGAGTTTAATCCCAGTGAGTGTGGGCTTCCATATTTAACAACAGAGAGGATCCACTCACACACTGGGGGACCCAGCTGGAGGTGGGTCTTGGGACATGTTCTGGGGGCCATTCTGGCCTGGCCTGGCCTCTCTCCTTTCTTCCAGCCTCTTCAACCCTCAAAGCCAGCTCAAGCGCCCCCTTCCAAGGGGGGCGGGGGGCATGCAATTGCCCTCTGTCCATGCGTGCTGATGCCAGTCATTGTCCAGACTGGCCCCTTGCCGTTGATCCCATACAGCTTTTCTTAGGCCGTTCGTATTGCTTTACAGTTTATCCTTGTCATCTGCAAATTCCTTCAAAGCAGAACTATTTTGTTTGTTCATTCATGCGTCCTGGCTACAAATATTTGATCACTGCTTCTGTCCATCAGTCCCAGCAGGAAAGAAAAGGCACTCCAGACAGCCACTCGAAGTTCAGACTTCCAGAAGTCAACGAAGTCCTAATGTGATCAAGCCCAGTCTTGATACACAGAGGGGAAACTGAGGCCCAGAAATGGGAAATAACTTCTCAAGCTCAGAAAGCTAGTCAGTAGCACATCCTGTAACTTCCCTTTAATCTAGTGAAGGTATCAGAAAAAAAAATTTTTTTTAATTTAAAAATTATTTTTCTATCTCATGTATTTAAACTTTGGTTTATTAGTTACAAAACATGTCTGAGGTTTTTGTTGTGTTTTATTAGATCGGGGTTTGGCTTAGGAGTCAAGGAATTAGAATTCTAGCCCTGGTTCTGCCATTAGCTACGGGACCTCGGGCAAGTCCCACCTTCTTCCTGAGCCTCAACTTCCCCATCTGTAATGGAAGGGGCTGGACTAGATCCTTTCTAAAATCTCTGTCTAAAAGCTCTGTCATTCTAGGGGGCACCTCGGTGGCTCATTCGGTTAAATGTCCGACTCCAGCTCAGCCCAGGTCTTCATCTCAAGGTTGTGAGTTCAAGCCGCATGCTGGGCTCCCTGTGGGCATGGAGCCTAACACCTAAATAAAATAATAAAATAAACAGATAAACAAATAAATAGAAGCAAGCAAGCTCTGGTATTCTGCAGTTCTTAAGCCCGGGGCCCAGGTCATACATTTGCTGAAGAACCTTCCAGGGAATGCCAGGGGCCTCCCTACCCCCATCTCACAGGTGGTCTCGCATCTTTCATCACGAAGGAGCGTGAGCTGAAGTAGGTTCAGTGATCTCCAGCCCAGGGACCCCAGGCTCCTCCACCGGGAAGCAGCCAGAGCCTTCTGACCCCGTGGAACTCTGGAACACATGAATCAAAATAGTTGTGTGATGTCATGTCATAATGGGAATGTGCTCTAGCCCATTGGTGCCAAGAATTGTCTCTCCGGGGCGGTTTCCTTTTACAGTCTTTTTAAAGAGACATCTGCAGATCTGCACATGACCGGCGGGCCCGAGCTCCGCTTGCCTATTTAGTCTTTTCTGATTTTAAGGGGGAAAAGCCCTGGAGTGTCTGAGGGCGCAGCTGACCTCAGCTGCATAAACAAACCACTGGCAGCTTCTGCCTGCGCTCGGGCAGCTCCTTGCCTACTTAAGGACAGCCGGGCTGCGGGGGCTGCGGCCGGAGGTGTGGCGGGAGGACGGCTGAGCTCTCTCGCCCGGGAAGGACTGCGTCCCAGGGCAGCGGCTGGCCCCGAGACTGACCCACCCTGTGTTGGGGTGAGGACACCTGCACTCGAGGGCCGCGTCTCTAAGCCCTTGGTGGCTGAGGCTGCCCCACGCCCCACACCTGCGGCTGATGCTGCGCCTCTCCCCGGTCCCCGCCACCTGGTGCTGACACGGGTTCGACGGGTCTTGGTATGGTCACCGGTCGCTGCTCCTGTGGCCACGGCTCCTCATGAAGCGTTTCGGCAGCCTCAGGGGGAACAAGAAGCACAAGGACCCAAACCGGAGCACTGAGAGGCGCCAGTCGGAGCCCCATGGCCTTTTTGGTAGGACGCTGCCCTTGGCCCCGTTCTTTGCTGGTCTGTGCCGTCGGAGGGAAACCCCGCGGCGTGTGTGCATGCGTGTGCGTAGCCTCCCAAGCGGTCGCCGTGTGCGCGTGTCATTGCCAGGCAGGAGTCAGAGGACTAGGTCGACAGGTGCCTCCTTATGGATGGCAATGCTTATGGTGAAGTGCCCGACGCTATTCTGAGACTGTCCCCTCTGTTTCACCCCACCTGGCTCAATGAGGTTAGTGATCAGTTGGATGATCATTCATTTAGGCAAAACCAGAGGTTTGGGAAAGAGAAAGAATGGGCTGGAGCTGTTATTTTTGGCTGTTAAAGATGAAACGTGTGTGTGGAGAGAACTAGTGTTGGGGGCCAAGGGGATGGACCCTTTGCCCCTCTAGCTGAGGAATTGGACAGATCAGGGGTTAATGTGGGAAGGAAAAGCACCTGCCAGATTTGTGTCCTCTGGGGGAGAAGTTTGCTTTGTGGTCTCCCTGGCTTCTGGGACCTTTCACGGCCTCTCCACACATAGGGGTTGGACCAGTGTAACTGGGACGTGTGGGGAGCGTCTGCGATTCAGTATTTCCAGGGACCTGTGGATCGGGGGTGGGTCTCCCTCTGGCTGGCTGGGGTAGCAAAGCATTCCAAAGCATTCTTAGCCCCCGAAGGCCTGGCTAAGTCCTGCCCACTCAAAATCAGATGGCAGACTTCTTCGTTTTAATTTCCTGGTGGCCACTACTGTCTGACATGGAATGTTCCCGTGCACCCCACTCTGAGATGGAGCAAAGGGCCCCACGCACATCCCAGAGATCGCGATGGGGGGGGGGGAAGCTGAGCAGTGCATTAAATTGTGTCCCTAGAGTGGCATGTGACGTGATATGTGGCAAAAAAAAAAAAAAAAGTAGTCCTTGTGCATAGTAGGGAAATGACTTTGGCAAAACTTCTGGGCAGTACATGAAAATGAAAAGGTGGATCTAAAACTCACTGACATTGCTTGCTAATCCAATCTAACCAGCTGCTTCCAGAAGGCCTCTGGCGGCCCCAGTGGGAGGCTGGTGCCCCTGGGGAAGTGGCCAGAGGACACAACAGCTCTGGAACCAGGGAGTTCTCAACCTCATGAAGGAACGAGGGAGGAGTATCTGATCTGGTGCTCCAGGGAAATTAGGTAGGAGCCTGACACCTGCTCCTTGCCCAGGAAGGAATGACAGATGTCTTGGACTTGATTCATAGATGTGGTTTAAAAAGAAGACTCTTTTTTAAATAATAAAGTAATAAACACTCATTTACCTTAGAATTAAATCTGAACCCAGTATTGAACTGAAAGTCGCATTTTGCTGACGGGGACGGACAGGCCCGTTATTAAGAGCCTGTCATGCCGGACTGTGGTTTCTCCTCTTCATGTAAACCTGGCTGTCGTCATGTCTCCTACACTTCTGAGATCAAAAATAATATTTGCATGTTGACCAAGTTTTCTGAGTGCTCACATGCAAATACCAGCTCTGACCAGGGTCAGGAAGATCAGGGCTCCCTCTAGAACCTTCCTCTGGGGTTCGGGAAGCAGGCTGAGGCCACTCGAGGTGGCCGGAGCCCAGGCATCCAGGCTTGTGGTGTGTCCTGGTTTTCTTTTTGTTTAGAGTCACCGTGTGTGAGGAGCCAAGAGCAAGGCCACATGGCAGGTGTTGGGCGGGGAGACACCAAATGAAGAAAAGACAGTGTGTCCCCTGGGCCTTCCTCTCCCTCTGTGCCTCGCTAACCCTCACCCACCTCCCCAGACTCAGCTTAGCCGTCTCTCCCCTAAAGCCCAGTCACCCGTTCTGTGATCTCCTGGCTTCTCAGGGACAGGGACGTGGCCCCAAAGGAGCATTCTGTCCTCTGTTCTGACCCATCCCGTGCTCTCACTGCAGAATTATGAGATGCCTTGTTCCTGGTTGTCAAGTAGGTATTGGTTCGGGGTTCTTGTTTTCTGAACTTCCACCCCTTCCTGTGGTTATTCCTGTAGCAAAGAATTTTAGAAGGGGTCTCTTCTGCCCCCCAAAAAGCTTCCATGAGGGTGGTGACAGTGTTGGTCCCGTACTTGTGCCCCATTTCCCCCAACTCAAGCATGCTCAAGTAGTTGGCATGGGCTCCTCACACCTTGGGGTTGTGCCCATGGTCCCAGGAGCTGCTCACCGTGTCCCTGCTTCAGTGGAGGGTGGAGGGTAGAACTGAGCCTGTGGGATGGGGTGCATTTTGTGTCATGGCTGGCATTTCTGCAGTTCAGGCTGAGACACCTCTTCATTGTACACGTGCGCACACGTACAGTCGTGCACACACTTGTACCCGCCTGTCTCGGGGGCCTCCTGACCAGCCAGAGCGACCTGGAGAATCAGGCCACGGCTGGTCAACGATCACGAAGCCCATTTATATTTGCCTGGACGGCATTCTCCTTTGGAAGTGCGGGACTCTCATTGGGATTTTGAACCTTCAAGCCTGGTGATAAAACACCCTTGAGGGTTCGGGGTCATGAAACACTCATCGCTTTCGGCCTCGGAGTCTTGCATCTATCCAGCTCCCCTGCAAAGCGAAGCAAGCGGCTCAGGTTTTCATTCTCTGTGTGATACACAGACGATGATTTCGACTTTTCCAGCCTCTCTGGTCCACAGACATCCAGATTATGTAGACAAAGAACTAGTGGCAATAGGAGTAAGAAGGTACAAGGAAGATTAGGAAGGAGCTTGCTGATCAGATAGACGAGAGAACTGGCTGCAGGAACTTTTCCACCTCCTGCAATTAGCGGGGAGTAGTTAAAAGATGTGTGCACCTGAAGTCTTAAGAGAGCCCTTCTGAGGACCGTCCTAGAGACGGGAAGCCAAGGGGTGCGTCAGGAAGCTGGCGCTCTGTCCCCATGCCGCAGAGGTCTAAGTGACGCGGAAGACCAGAACCTCCGGTGGGTCTCTGCGTCACAGGGAGCCTCCCCTTCCTGTTAGCTGTCCTCGGGATGAAGGTAAAACCACTTCTGGAACAGAACTCCAGAGTTCCTCGTACCCAGATACGCTCATCTCCCCCTGACTGCCCGTCCCAGCTCTCCTGTCCTCTGTGAATGCAAGCAGAGGCCACGGGCGGGCACGGGGCGGGGGGGGGGGGGGGGTTGTCCCTCGCTCTTTGCCTCTAGCAGCGGGCCAGGCTGCAAAGTGATGTCTCTGGTCCTTCCTGCCTCCCCCAGATGTCCGTCCCTGCCTGCCCGTGCCTCACAGCCTGCATGCGATCGTGGTTGCCTCGAGAGATACCTGTGCTCGTTCACATACAAGCCTTCAGCTCCCTGTAGCGGAAATTTTCAAATACAGAGAGAAGCAGGGAGAACAGCGTCGTACACCCGTTGTCGAGTTCAGGGATGCCCGGTGCTCTGCCGGTCCCTCCAGTGTCGGTGGCACCGCCATGAGCACGATGCCCACCACCCTCCCAGAGGCTCACGCCTTAGCTGGTGTCTGAAATCGTGGAAAAATAAGCTTTACCACCTTCCCCACTTCTGAGTGCCCCGTTGAGTGGCCGTAAGTGCGTCCACACTGGCGTGCACTATCATCACATCCGTCTCCGGAACCTTCTGTCTTCCCCACCTGAAACTCCGCACCCATCAAACACCTCCCATCCCATCCTCCCGGCTTCCCGTCTCTCTGAGTCGAGTCTCTAGGGACCTCATGCAACAGTGGCCACACGGGGTTTGTCCCTTTGTGTCTGGCCCGTTCAGCGGACAAGCGAGCCTTCGTGTGCGATGCCAGGCGGCGGGGAGTGCCCTCCCCTGTGCAGCCGTCACCGGCACTGCTCAGCGGTCCCTGGACACGGGCCCCTGGCAGACAACAGGTGGAAGACATGGCCCGGATGAGGGCTTCCTGGGAAAATCTCAGTTAAGCACTTCCTGATTCATCCTCTCCTCAGGCTCCCTGGATCGCTCGACCAGTCAGGTGGTCCGCACCCAGTAGGCAGGCCCGAGGGTGGCGGGCGGCTGTGAATGGGCTTTTCCGCGGTCCACATGCTCACCCGCTCTGTGCCTCGGTTTCCCATCCGTGCACTGCCGCCTCCAGGGTTGAGTGAGGCCTCGGGGGAGACTGTGGTGGCTGGGACTGTCCCTGTCCACACCCTTTCCCTTCTCCCTCCCAGCAGGACAGAGAGGAGCGTCCTAGCAATAGGCTGAGTGACGACACAGACAGGGAAATGGGTGCTCGTGGGTCCCAAGAGGTTAGGCGGCCCATCAGCAGTGTGGTTCCAGGAGCTGCTGGCCTCTGGGAGCCCTGTGCTGAACAGGAACACTTGACCCTGCACAGATGCGGCCGGCACTGCAGACATCTGAGGGAGTAGGACGAGACTGCAGAGCTGGTGGGGTCCCTAGAGAAATAAGGGAGAAAGGATATTCCGGAAAGGGGCTGAATTTAAACCCACTGACTCTGGACAGCGATGGAGAAGCCTCTTGTGGCCCAGTGACTCGGCTCCGGGCTGGAATGCCTGTCTGGGGTCAGACCCCTCTGGAAGGGCCTGACCCGGGGTGGGTCTAAGGGACCAGGGGCCTTGGCACCTGATGGCACTGTGTGGGTCTCCCGCTTCTGGACCAGATCAAGAGCTTGGTACATCCAAAGAGCAGAATGAATTCTATTCTCCAGTAATAGTTTGTCTTTAATGATTGAGAAGGAAAAACATCCAGAGTCCATGCTTTCAAAGACCAATCGGTATGGATGTCCCTGAGGCCATAGAAGGCTTCTGGGCCCATGGTGTCCCTTGGCAGAGGTGCTGGTGCCGAGGGTAAGCCCCACGGAGGGCATGCGTCCCCTCCCAGTTAGGCCCCAGGTCAGAGCTGTGCGCGACCCCTGACTGTGAGAGTGGATACATAGGTGTCCCATCTTAGGGCTCTGGCCCGAGAGCACTGCTGGGAAGGAAGGGGGAGAGGGTTCAAGGAGGATTCAGAAGCCGTTCTGAAATAGTTAGCCGAGCCCCACGCCAGGCCAAAAGACCCGAAACAAATCAGCTAATATCAGAATTTCCTCAACTCCTAGGGCCCCCCTTAACTTTCGTTCAGCCTCTCTGTAGCTTTCTTTTTTTTTTAAGATTTTATTTATTTGTTTGTTTGTTTGTTTGTTTATCAGAGAGAGAGAGCACACAAGTAGGCAGAGTGGCAGGCAGAGGCAGAGAGAGAAGCAGGCTCCACGATGAGCAGGGAGCCCGATGCAGGACTTGATCCCAGGACCCTGGGATCATGACCTGAACCAAAGGCATCAGCTTAACGGACTGAGCCACCCAGGTGTCCCTCTCTATAGCTTTTGTATCTATAAACCAAATCATGTAGAACCCCTTCCTCCTAGAAACTCAGCTATGCTGGGAGGCAAGGCTGGACCGACCAGAAAATAGGACCCCTGAGCTCCAAACGTGCGGCTTGGCACCAGTTGTCTTTCTCTGTGCTCAGTACCCGGGAGAATGAAGACCATAGGAAACCACTTTAGTTTGGTGGCCCTTCATGCAGGGTTTCTGAGAAAGCCTCTGGTAGTTGGGCTGAATGCATGTTTCCCTGGAAGGTTCTCTGTTGACAGTTTCCGGTGCGTCTGTGCGTTGGGAAGCCTCGTGATCAATCTTCGGGTGCAGGGCAGAGAAGGGAGCAGGGAGATGCGCAGATGATGGGGAGATGGCATTTTGAATGGAGTTTTTATTATTATTCAGGTTTGCCGAGGCCGACAGGCACATCAGGGGCTGCTGCCATGGATGGGTGGTTCCCGGCGGGCCAGGAGGCAGAAGGCTGCCCGGGTGAGGGAGGGGAGAGGGTGGTCAGGCGCCTTCATGGGGGTTTCCAGGGGAAGGGCAAAGCCCGGCGGGGTGGGCAGGTTTGGAATTTGCCGATTCGGGCAATCCCGGCAGACTGCGCAGTGTCAAGCTGCTCTCTGGTTGTCTGGTCCCTGGCCCTGGGATGGTCCTTTAGGGCAGGAGGATGGTGCCTTCTGAGTGTAAGAACCGGACAGGGGAGGGGGTTCTGAGTCTGGGCTCTGGATTGGCTTGTTTGTATATGACGGGCGTATTTTCTCTAAGAGTTGGCTGACCTGCAGGGGCAGTCTCTTCCCCGTTGGTGAGGACCTAGACACCAGAAAAGAAGAAAATGGAGTTCTTAGTAGATATCATCCCCAGACTTCTCAGTCTTCCTTACCTTTCACTTCCAAGTGTTTTCAGCTTGGTCGGGTGGCCCTCTGCCTTCCTTGAGAGCTGACCCTCTGGCATGCAGGGTCGGTGCGGGAGGCGGCTTGTGTCCCCAAGTCCAGGCACCCTGGCTTCCCGGGCCTTCCACGCCTGGCTTCCCTTGAGTTACTTCCCTCTGGGTATGTGTTTCTCTCTTCACTGCAGGGAACTGTCTTTCGCACCTGTGGACCAAGGTGAAGGGCCGTCTGTCCCTGAGGGGGTATCTTTAGGCCACAGGAAGTTCCATGTGAGCATCTGTGGACAGGTGTGGCGTGCGGCCTTCTATCCCATTATTGGGGATGGGATTCCACAAAACACCCATGTGCCTTGTGCCAAAACACAAGGATGCTTTGTGTGCATTTGCTTGGAGTCTGGGCCCCGCCTATCCGTGGCCTGATTTCTGGAAGAAAGCGACAGGAAGGTTCTGACTTTGATGCGGGGGATGGGGAGAGGAAGGCCGCTCTGGGCAGAGATCACCAGAGATCACCAGCCGGGTGTCTGGTGGAGGGGAGGGGGCCGGGAGGGGAGCAGAGAGGACTGGAGTGTTACAGGCCCTTGGCAGGGTTGCCCAGAGCTCAAGGGAAAGACACAGGCGTCTCAGCACCTGGAAGGTCATCCTCGGTGGCAGCCACCCCACACAGTCCCCCTCGCACACGTTCGATCCCGACCTCCTGCTCCAGGCATTGCTGCTGAGATCAGTGTGGCCTCGCCAGAGGGGTCCCCGGATCTACCCTAGAAAAGCATGTTTTCTCCCAAACAAGAAGCAGTGGGTCTGCTGGGGGTTTCCACTGTGTGGCTGCGGCAGGCCCAGATCCACCCCCGCACTGCTTGGATTGGTCCCGGGTGCGGAGTGTCCAGAGAGCCGTGGCCCCTGGGGAGTTTGCTGTCATTCTAGGCTGATCGAAAAGACAAGCAGGCCCCAAGCGCCGCTTCTCTGGGTCCCGTGGCTGACAGGGGTCCCTTCCGGCTCCGTGTTGCCTCCAAAGATAAGCTACAGAGAACGGGGCGGAGTGTATTTTTCCCCTCGCTGGGTGCACCCTCCTCACCCTCCTCATCCTCCTCATCCAGGCCTCATCCTTCTCTCGATGCTTTTCCACAGTCTCTCCCGAGCGCTCCAGGACCTGCCACCATCTTGCTCCCGTTGGCGCAGTGTTCGGTTAGTCTGGTTAGGCTGACTCGCCAAACTCCTCAGGTGTGGAGACTGTGTCTTGTGTCTCTACCTGTGGCAGATCTCCAGTTGTTGCCGATGTTCAGGACCGACCTTCCTCAATAATAGGACCCGGGTTCTCATTCTGTGGCCTGCACGGGGCTGGGGAAGACCTGCAACAAAGTTACTCAGTGAATTATAAAGGGGAATATTGTTACACTTACAAGGGAGACTCATAGAAGAGGGGAAGGGTGGGTCCCCATGGATCCTTCTTCCTTCCCCATACCTTGAGTGCAGCTGTGATGACCGGAGCTCCAGCAGCCATCTTGGACCCTAAGGTGACTGCTGAGGATGAAGGCACACACTCAGGACAGTGGGATCTAGAGACAGGAGTCTGCGTTACCAGAGAGCTCTGGACTGCTTACCTGTCAGGCATCCTTTGCGTGAAGGGAGAATAAACCTCTCCCTGCTGAAACCACCGTGATTTTGGATTTTTCTGTGGAATGAGAACAAACTGAATCCTCATGATACAGTTGAACATGGAACTTGATGCACACAGGGAACCCATAGTGGCCTGAGGACCACACAGGGGATCTGTGAGCCTCTCCCCACATGGCGGTGTGGCTCCTTTAGACTGAGGACATGGAGGTGCGGTGGGTGGGGTGGTCCAGGCAGCAATAAGGGCCTGCGTCTAAGGCCTTGCCGTTGACCTTGGTCCAGCTCCATGTTCCCTAGAGCTGTGTGTTCACTCTATGACAGTGGACTCATTCTAGGAAAACTCTGATCATCTAAATTTATGTTAAAAAAAAATATGAGACCTGTTACCGCTTTGTACAAATCGGTCATTTTCTTGAAATTACTGTATCCCTTTTTGTGGATTTAAAATAGGACTTAGCTTGGGAAGATTGCACCGCAGGGAGAGACAGACATGATGGTTCGACTGCCCGTGTGCTGGTCAGTTTCAGACTAGGTGTCGGGCCGCGCGGTGAGCCTGGAAGTAGGCTGTGCGGTCTGGACTCTGCACGAACCAGGTTTGGACACATTTCTTTTATGATACGTTTCTGGCTGCACATCACTAGAGAAGCCAGAAACCACAAGGTAATCCGTCTGACGAATGTACGAGTCACGTGTGTGTATTAGCCTGGTGCTGAAAATGCGGCGAGCGGGTGAGACGCGGCTCGTGGCTGCCCGCAGTCTGGCCGGGGGGACCCCTGCCTGCAGAGGAGGCCCCTGGATGGGCGCTGGTGCCCCATGCTCTGGGGCTCGGGTGGAGCTGGGCTCTGTCTGCACTGGACCCAGGAGGTGAGGCTGGACTGGTGGAGACACGGGGGTGGGGGGAGGGGCAGTCAAAGAAAAATCCAGAAAGCGAAAATGGGGCTGGGGTGCCCAGAACCAAAGATGCCAGGCTGGGGCTCCCGGAAGGGGTGTCAGCCAGGGATGGGGCTAGGAGAGGGCCTGGGGGAGGAGCCAGGGCTGGTCCTGCAGGAAGTGCTCCCTCCCTGGGCTTCCGCAGCGGCTTCCCTCAGCCTCGCCACCCCCCCACCCCTGGGGAGAGGGGCTGCTGGTGTTTCCAGCCCCGGGGCAGCCCCTGCCTTGCACCTCCTGACACTCGCTTGCGGGCAGCCCTGTTGCCAGGCTCTATAGTGTTTTATGTTCAATAGCTCTGTTAAGGCCAGTGACGGCCATGGTGCAGGGGTGTTCCCATTTCACAGATGGGAGAACCAAAGCCAGAGTGGCCAAGAGGTGTGTCAGTCACATGCAGCAACCTATCAAAGGAGATGAGTGTCTCCGCCCTCTGCAGGCAGCCTTGGGCCCCAAGACGCTGGGCACCGTTTCTACAGGGCTTCCCTCTACTGAATGCCTGAGAGGTGGGCCACCGGTGCCCCTCCCCTCTGCCGCAGTGACACACAAAGCCTCGTCTTTCTCTGCCACGTTCTTCACCCACACTCTGGCTGCTACCCTAGGCGGTCCGTGAGTCATGGGGGATGTTGAGTCAGAAGTCCCCTGTCCTCCCTGTTGCTCCTTCCTGTGTGACTCAACCTGGTCACTGTACAGCCACAGCTGATCAGAGGAGAAACAGAAGTGGCTGTGGCCTGGGGATCACCTCTGAGCGGCAGTGGCCCTGCCTGAGCAGATGCCCTGAAGGTGCCCAGGAGCAAAGCACTGTATCTTTAGTCTCGCACCTGTGGCCCAGGAACCCTCAAGGTGAGCCCAGCCTAGGGGGGATGGCCGTCGCCTACCAAAGCCCGTCCAAGGTCCCCCTTCCCAGGGGTGTGCTGCGACACCAGCCTCCCTTCTCCCGGAGGGCCCCACAGCAGGGTTTCCATGCTGGTGGTAGGTCACCCAGAGTCACCCCGTCCTTATGCCCGGGTCTGGTACTTCTGTCCCTGGACTTGCTGGAACCACATGGGGTTTGGGTCCACTCATCCCAGAGGGTCCCAGCACCCATGAAGAGACCTACCTTGGGCAGGACATTGTTGAGACTCTGGTTAACAACGCAATCATAGCTTCTAAAACCTTGTTAATGCAGATGTGACGAAATAGAAGCATACAGAAATAGGTACAAATCAGAGGCGGTAAATGTGCAGTTTGAACACACGCATGTGACCGACGTGCGGATCAAGGAACAGAGCGTCACGAGAGCGCCCCAGAAGCCTCCCCGACACCCCCTCCGGGCCACTGCCCCCTTCCCCCATGACCAGCATGGTCTGTGCTGAACTTTCTATGCTGGGTCCACAAGAGATTTCTTTCCCACCCGGCCTCGTCCCCTTGCCCAGTGTGAGATAGAGCCCCACTGAGGCTGTCGCGGCCGTGTCCCCTGCGTGCACCGCAGCTGCTCCGTCCACCTGCCTGCCTGGGCATGGCGGTTCCCGGCTGGGGCTCTGGCACAGGGCCGCTGTGAATGTTCTCACACGTTTGCATGCTTCTGCTGGAGGCGGGCAACGGCTGCTGGTCGTGGCCCCCTGCGCACAGGGGCAGCCTTGGCCAGTGGCTCGGCGTCAGCTGTGCGTGCAGCTCACCCCCTGGGCTGGTCTCTAAGCAGAAGCCGGGGCTGCGTTTTTCCACGCTTCCTCACCTGGTGCCCTGCCCGTCATCTGGCGCACACAGGGGTTTTTCCTCGTCTGGAGACTGGGGGGTAGCATCAGCCCCCGGGGAGGCGGTGGAAGGCTGGGCCCAGCATCCCACGTCCCGGTCGGCTTCTCCACGGGCGAGGACTCAGGCTCAGCCTCTTCACAGCATGGCGGGCGGCATAGCAGGCGGGGTCCCTGGGGGATCCAGGACAAGCTCCCGACTCTGAGGCGTGCTGCCTGGGGCTCGGCATTGGGGATTTATTTATGACTGGGAACTGTAGCAGGACCTGGTCTGTAACCACCAGCTGTCGCTATGGCAACTTCTCACTTACAGCAGCCTCTACACTAAAAATAGATCACCTCATCCCTAGGATAGAAAAATCAAAGAAAATCAAAGTGGGGGAGGGCCGGGTCCACTCTGCTGCAAGTCCCCGGACAGATTTCGAGGTGTGGCAATGTGGCTGTTCGGGACTTTAAGCTGCCCACCTAAAAGCAGAAAGGCCTGGAGGGGGATGGCCAGTCGCCTGCAAACATTCTCGGGGCACGGAAGCCTCCCCCAGCTTGGACCTCCTCGTCTTCTCCTTTCTGGATTTAATACCGAATTATAAACAGTCATTCCAGGTGGGCCTTATTCCATTTCTTAATCTTAAATTGTAATTTTTCTATGGGCTTGTAAACATTTTTCAAGGTCAGGGACTTAATTATCACGGTGATATGAGACCTGAAAATCCTGTCATATGAAAAGGAGTTGGAAGACTTGGAGATGTGGTTGGCCCAGACGAAAATGAGTTTAAGGAGGGGTGGGAACAGCCTTCAGAGATCTGAAGGTGTGTCCTAAAGAAGTGGGGTTACCTTGTTCTCATCCCGGAGGGAAACAGAACTCAACCTCACAGGAAAGAAATATCCACCACCCCCACCGTGAAAATACATGTATGTTTTTTTAAGATTTTATTTATTTATTTGACAGACAGATCACAAGTAGGCAGAGAGGCAGGCAGAGAGAGAGGAGGACGCAAGCTCCCCGCCGAGCAAAGAGCACGACGCGGGGCTCGATCCCAGGACGCTGGGATCATGACCTGAGCCGAAGGCAGAGGCTTTAACCCACTGAGCGACCCAGGCGCCCCTACATGTATTTTTTAAAGTGTGCTTTACTATGTTTTAAAAATCTAAGACCTCAAATAAAACATCAAGCGTTCAAAAGCCAGAAAAATTTCCCCACGATCCCAGCCTCCACAACACCCCAGTATTTCTGGGGGCCCCTAAGGAGGCCAGTGTTCTGGGGCGGCAACCTCAGGAAGGGGGCGCCCGCCGGATGGGGTAGGGGTGGGGCTGGCGGCCCCCCGAGGGTAAGCACCCTGCCTGCACACAGTAGGTGCTCAGCACCGTTCGTCGTCACCACAAAGGGTGTTCCAGCCAAGGGTGAGTTTTTAAACATCGGATGGGGGATTTTTCGAGACCTCAAGGCCCTGGCTCTGAGATTCAGGCAGAACAGAACGTGGAGTGGGTAAGGGCGAGAAGTAAGCTTGAGAGGGGGACTGGTTGGAGCCACAGGTCCCAGAAGTTAGCCCTCTGGGTCCAGGCGAGGGGCGGGGCCTAGGGGGCCCTGGGCTCCTTGGATTTGGACCTTCCCAAGGAGTCCCCTCTCTGCTCCACTGGGACCCTCACTCCCCATGAGCCACCGTGGCAGCTCTGCATGACAGGCCACTCCTTATTTTCATTTTGTTTTGTCTTGGCATTTTTTTTTGCATCAGGGTAAAAAACATGTAACCGTAAAATTGACCGATTGTCTATTTTTAAGCGTCCAGTTCTGTGGCCTTAATACGTTCACACTGCTGTGCAAGCAGCACGGCCATCATCCCCAGGACTTTCTTCTTGCCCCCATTAAACAGTAACGCATCCATTCTCTGTCCCCTGTAGACCCACCTTCTAGCTTCCTTGTCTGTGAATTTCACTATTACGGTAACTCATGCAAGTGGAATCACACGGCCTTTGTCTCTCTGTGACTGGTTTATGTCACTGAGCACGATGTCCCCAAGTTATCGCTGGGGTATCGGGCCCCGTGGGAACCTGAGGGGTGGCCACCTGCAGTGTGGTCCGAGGGACACAGGGAACAGCCCCAGGTCCCCCACATCCGACTTTGCAAAGATGCAACTCTTAGCTTGGGTGGCCTGTATTTGGATCCTGGCCCCATCTGCTGTTCAACAGGCCTCTGTGTCTCTTGGAGCCCTTACGAACCACACCAGTTAGCCAATCACACAGGGCAGGGCACTGGGGCTGGAAGAGCCATAGTGACTCTGGGTTGGGAGATGGGCAGGAGGCTTGGAAACCGGCCTGGTCTGGGGAGGTGGCCTGGGGCATGGGGGTCCTTAGGAAAAATGGTAGAGAGAGGCCCAGGAAGCCTGGGGGAGGAGTTTCTGTGGGGAGGGGGCATGGACACAGGCCTGGCATTCGTGCCAGGTGAGTGAGGACCAGCCCTGCCTTCCAAGGGTTCTTGTGAGATTTCCAGACCCAGGGGCCTTGGAGCAAAACAGCCCCTGGGAGAGTCCCCTCTTTCCTTGGGTGTGTTTCCTGCAGGAGCAGGGCTGAGTGGCCCCACCCAGGGGAGATGCTCGCTCCTGGGCTTGCCAAGAGGGTGCAGAAGGGCCCCAGGGCCAGAGGGGGCTCTGCAGTTTATTTGACTGAAACATGGACCCAAGGGGGGCCGATGCTATGGCACATGCTAGAAGAAGGGATCCAAAGGCTTTGGGAACCCGTGACTCCAGCCCAGAACCTCTCCAGCTCCCCCTCGGGGGAGGGTGGGAGCCTCTCCCACCCGAAGTCCCCAGCTTCCCCAGCCTCCCTGTGCCTGCAGGCAGAGACCCCAGGCAGGATGGGAAGGGAGGGTGCGGGGCTGCGGCGACAGACTCAGAAGTGGGGAGCTGCTCAGAGGACTCAGAGGCATTTGAGGAGGGAGGCGTGTCCTTTAACACCACCTGTGGGGCCCGCGTCCTATCAGTTTGGGTGTGCCAGAGGCTCTGTCCACAGTAAGAACTTGCCGGGTGACAGGACGGCCCCCGAGCGGGGACTGGGGTTGAGCTGTTGGCTGACAGCGGGAAGGCTGGTTCCTGGCTGGTCCAGAAGCCCGTGGAGCAGGGTTGCTGGCTCTGTGCATTCCGCCAGAACCTCGCAGAACCTCGCTGCTTTCGGGACAGAGGCGGTTCTGCTTTCTCCCCGCTGGTTAACGACTAGCTTTCCCTTATCACAGCGGAGCCCTCCTGGCCAATGGAGCCACTGGGGAGGGAGAAGGTCCAAAAGACTGAGAATAGGCTCTTTCCCCGGAGCAGGTTTTGATGCCCAGAGGAGAGGGCAGTGTGGCCTCTGTCTAGGGGAGAAGGCTCTTCCTGCAGGACGTGGGACTCTGAGGTGCCGCTCCCCAGCCCCTTGGCCAGAACATCCTCAGAATGGCGCTGACCCTTGGGCTCTCGCTGCTGGTCCTCCCTGCCCACCCCCTGCCCCAGCGTCAGTCTGCTTCCAGCCCTGGGCTCTCCCCGCAGCCCCCGCTCCCTCCTTTCAGCCTGCCCCGAGCCAGTCTGCTTCCTGCAGCCCATCGAGCCTCCACTTGGTACCCGGGTTCTGCCAAAGAGATTCTGTCTCGTTCCTCATATTGTCACTCTCGGGCCTGTGCACTGTTTCGTCCCCACCCAGAAACTGGAGGCCCGCTCCTATCCTGCACCTCGCCGGCTCCCCTGGACGGCGCTCCACCTTTCCTGTGACATGGCTGGGACCTCCGGGGTCACCCCGGTCAGTCTGTCTTGTGCTCAGAGTCCTCCCTGCTGGCTGGACTTGCTTGCTCGCATCCACAGAAAGGCCACTCCCGGCCCGGTCCAGCTCCTGGGCTGGACTCCTGGGCACTTGCCCAAGGATGGCCGGCTTCTCTGGCAAATCGGGGTTCGGACAGGCCTGGCAGCCAGTGGAGGCCCAGGCTGAGCGCTGCTCACTGGGGTTGGGGGCTGCCATTCCAAGCTGTAGGGCGTGTTCTTTCTTCTTTCCCTCTTCCAGGGACGCAGGCACAGACACGCCCCAGCTGCTGGCAGCCCCCTGTGACCAGGGGCAAAGGGAACTGAAGCCCAGACAGACAGAGAAAACACACAGCCCCATGCTGAACTCCCCGTCCGGAGGCAAATGTTTTTGTTAAAGCCAATTTGAGTTAGACTTTGTGCCACTTAGAGCCCAAAAGCACCCTTCCCAGGAGATTCTAATACAGCGACACCACAAGAGGGAGGAGGCGGCTGGCCTACCCTCACATTTGGTGAGCAAGAGCCTGTGACTCCACTTTGGAAATTCAGAGAAGCCAATCTGGGACTCTGTGGAGAGCGGTCCTATGTGGTCTGGCATCAGAGTTCTGAATTAGCCCAGAAATTATTTCTATCCAGTTCAAGTGGACCCCCCAAAAAAAAAATTATCAAAGAACATTGAATAGCTCAGAGAATCCCCAGTGTGTGAAGAACCAAGCTACATGTCCCCAAGAAGTGCCCCAAATCACTTCCAGAGCAGGGGCAGTGGGCTCCCATGTGGTACTGGGAGGGCCAGGCCCTGGGCACGCTGGGATGACCCCTGCCACTGCAGTGCCCCCCAATTCATGCAGTGTCCCCCAGTTCATATGTTAAAGCCCTAACCTGCCATGGGACTGCATTCAGAAATAGGGCATTTAGGAGATAATTAAGGTAATTGAGGTCACAAGGGTAGGGACCCACTCCGATAGGATCAGTGGCCTTGTAAAATGGGAAAGAGGGAGACTCTCTAATGTGGGAGGACACAGTGAGAAGGCAGCCGTCTGCAAGCCAGGAAGACAGACCTCACCAGAACTTGACCATGCTAGCACCTTGACATTGGACTTTCCGGCCTTGAGAGCTGCGGGAAAATTAATGTCGGCTATTGAAGGCACCCGGTGTGTACTATTCTGTTACGGCAGCCTGAGCAGACTTCTCCAGCCAACCCTCTCTGGAAACCAGGGGATCCTGCTTTGTACCTGCTTCAGAGAAGTTTGGCTTGGGATGTCTAGGGGTCAAGTCTGGGTCTCTTGGGGCACACCATTCCCACAAAGGGGCCGGACAACGGAGTCTCAATGGACTCCCCCCCCCACTTCACAGCCCTTCTCCCCCTCTCTAGAAGCCAAGCACAGGGAAGATTCAAAAGCTGCTGAGTGGGCAGACACCCTTCTGACATAGGACGGTAAATCCCAGGGAGGTCCCCGGCATGGTTGAGACGAGCTGCCAAGAGACCTCTCCCCCGTGGTGACATTTCTTGGTGGGTCACCAGGTCTCAGGATGGGTCATCCACTTTGTCAGCTCGAAAACACACTCCCTTCAGCACACCAAGAACATACCTATTCCTCAGTTCCTAAATCCATCCAGATCTAGGACTTTCTCATCTCAGTGGCCCAGGTGATGGGCACATGTGGACCGGGGTGCATGACCGCGGTGCCACACCAGGACCCTCCTTGCCGAGAGACATGGGGAGCCAGCCCAACAGCTGCTGAGTGAGTTCAGGTGTGATCTAGGATGTTCTGGTCCCTTGAACCGTGCGCGGAAAGGCATTTGGAACTTCCTGTTTTGTGCCCTTGGATAACCATCCTTCCACCGTTCTCTGGGCTTGGAGTTTCTCCAAAAAGTTTCTGCTTACTAAATTCGAGTAAAATATTATTTCTACCTCCCTGCAGGTGACCCAGGTCACCTTGAGTGGAGTTATGGGTGTTCCCAAATTCTTGGGCCATGTGACCACAGTCTCTGGGGTAACTCGTCAGTGGCTAATTACGTCTTCTTTTTATGTACTTTCCAAAACTTAACTTTATAAGGGCAACCACTTTCCTTCCCTTGTCTCCCCAGATTCTTATGGGGCAGGTTGCTGGTCCTTTCCCTAAGAGCTTAAGGTGTGAGGCTTTCCTCCCCGCTCCCCTGTCCCCGGGCCCACATGCGCTCCCACCTGCCCCCACACCCGCCCCCTAGATGTTTAAATCTTCGATCCGGTTGCCTGCCTCAGACCTCCATGCCTTCTGAAGATCTCTGGGTTGTAGAAACTTTTCCTTAGAGGAATCCAAACCAGTAACTGGAACAATGGCATTAATGCCTATTTTTTTAAATTTTTTATTTTTTTATGAATATATAATGTATTATTAGCCCCAGGGGTACAGGTCTGTGAATCACCAGGTTTACACACTTCACAGCACTTACCATAACACATACCTTCCCCAATGTCCATAACCCCACCACCCTCTCCCTACCCCCGTCCCCCTGGCAACCTTCAGTTTGTTTTGTGAGATTAAGAGTCTCTTATAGTTTGTCTCCCTCCTGATCCCATCTTGTTTCATTTATTCCTTTCCTACCCCCCAAAACCCCCATGTTGCATCTCCACTTCCTCATATCAGGGAGATCATGTGATAGTTGTCTTTCTCTGATTGACTTATTTCGCTAAGCATAATACCCTCTAGTTCCATCCATGTTGTTGCAAATGGCAAAGTTTCATTTCTTTTGATGGCTGCATAGTATTCCATTGTGTATATATATACCACATCTTCTTTATCCATTCATCTGTTGATGGACATCTAGGTTCTTTCCATAACTTGGCAA
>ML109969.1:46372-81396 GCA_003697995.1 Taxidea taxus jeffersonii
TTCTTTATCCATTCATCTGTTGATGGACATCTAGGTTCTTTCCATAACTTGGCTATTGTGGACATTGCTGCTATAAACATTAGGGTGCACATGCCCCTTGGGATCACTACATTCATATCTTTAGGGTAAATACCCAGTAGTGCATTTGCTGGGTTGTAGGGTAGCTCTATAATCCCTATTATTTTCTAAATGAATTTCTATGGAGCCACATAAAGCTTGAGTTTGTGTAAGCCTCGGTTTCCACGGTGACATGATAGGAGCCATGTCCCCCACCTGTTGTGAGTGATTGTCATGGGCCTACTGTGTGCAGGATGGGTTGAGCTCTGTGCATGACAAAATGGCAATAAGGTTTATGACCGGATCCAGTCCTGGCTGGACAAGGTGGGTCTGTTCCATCCAGCCCCCTGCCCCTGACATGAATGCCCAAGAGTCATGGAGAGGGCTAGGAGAACAGGGCATTATGGGTCCCACCTTCCTCAGAGGTGAACCCCACACTCCCTGTCCATGAGAATCCTTAGGGGGAATATATGGGGAAAGTACCAATTCTTGGACCCTGCCCCCTAAGTTGACAAGTGGACCCTGCCCCCTAAGTTGACAAGTACTCAGTCTGGGAGGGGGACCAGGGATTTTTAATGAGACTTGTGATTCCCCGGCGGGCACTGGAGGGACGTCGCTCACACAACTATCTTCATGAATTTGTAGTTCCTGGAGCCAGGTGAGGGCAAGGTGGAGGTGTGCGATTCTGTTCTACCTTTTTATGTGTTCACATTTTTCCGTGCAAAAGCAAGAGCCTGCAGTGCACACACGTGAAAGGTTCCAGACACCGAGTCCGTGAAGAAACAGCCTGGCTGACCATCAGGGGCATGTCCACAGCCCCAGAATTAAAGAAGTCTGTCTTGGGGGCCACCGCAGGGCGGGGGTGGGGAGTGGGAGTCAGAGCAAAAGATAACAAACCCCACATCCCCTCCACTCCCAGAAGACGGTTTAGGGCATTCAGATCTACACACCAGCGTATCTGATTTCTAAGATGTCAGGCTCTGAATTCTCTCTTCCCTGACCCGCTGCCCTTCTGGGATTTTTGCCTTTGAGTCTTCCCTTCCGTGTGTCCAACATATTCTGTTATCCTGCCTTGATTTAATTATCCGGCCACAGAAAGGAGAAACTGGAAACCGCGTCACCTCCAAAGGGAGATCGGTGCACCAGGGCGAGGAGTGTTTGTGGTCGGAGCAGAGAGAACACCTGCGTCCACTCGTGCCCCTCTCCTCCATGGCCTGGCCGCTCTCCCCGAACACCCAGGGCACCCCGTAAATAGGATTGGCTTTGGGTGCTGGGAGTCTGCTGAAAATATCTTGTACCCAAATGAGTGATGGAAAATGTAAATGCAAGTGGGATGAATTTGCAAGAGTGGAACAATTTTTTCTCCTCTGAATTGTTGAACTGTGCATAAGCCTTGAGGTAGGAGAAGGGCAGGATGGTCTCATCTTCCCTCAGGGAACCGGGCTGGGTAACCAAGCACGTGGCTCTTACCCAGCACTGACCCCCTTCAGTGGTAACAGGAACCTCCTTTCACCCAGGCCCCCCTCCTACAGCAGCAGCCCCCCCCCCCGCAGTGTCTCTGGGCAGGCCAGTGGGCAGCGCACATCCCGGGTTTGTGGGTGGACGTCGGCAACCAGAGCCGAGAAGGGCAGTTTGTTCCCTCTCATCGGTGGGGGACAGGGACTCTCTCCCAGCAGACCAGAACAGAGGACCTTGTAGGGCCCCCATCTCCAGCTTTGGGGGACCTGAGAGGAGGGTCAGTTCCAAGGAGGGAGACCCAACTGTGGCCGCCTCATTTGATCCCCACGCAGAGGCCCAGGCTGGGGTGCGCAGGCCACCACCACCCCCCCGCCCGTTCATGGCGGAGCTGGCAGTGCGGAGGGGAGCACGGGGGGATGTGTGAGGGCGGAGGTCACGAGCCACCTGGTCCTGTTACACCACGTGACAGGCAGGCTGTGGGAGGAAGGCCGGGTCCCAGGTGGCCGGTCACACCCTGACACTGGATCCTCCCGGCTCCTCGTCACCTGAGAGGTGGCCCCACAACTGGGGGAGGGGGGGAGGTGTGTGGTGACTGCCACCCACGAGGCAGCACCAGGGAGTCCCAAGAGGGCTACCAGCCGGGGGCCCCCTCAGTGAATGGGGGGGGGCTCCTGGAGTGATGGCACCAGACCCAGCTGGTGACGCTCCCCCAACACTTGGCCTGCATCCCACAGTCACTGGGTTACCGCGGGGCCCAGGTGAGGAAGAGTTCTCGGGTCTGAGGGTTTCTGGAATGTGGAAGAGAACCTGGGGTCTTGAGTCCACAGACCAGCCGGTCACTCTCCTGAAAATCTCACCCCAGCCCCAACCGCCTGTCACCCTAACAAGCAGTCCTTGGCCTCTGTTTGCACGTTGCTAGAGATGGGTGACTTGTTCACTTATTCACTCAACAAACATTGATCAGACATCAGATAGACATCTGCAGCTGCCCACCCTTCCTGGGCTTCAGTGTTAGGATCCGTGCAATGGAAATGGTAGTGCCCACCCCAGAGGCTTTGCAGGGAGGAATGAACAGGCAGAGTGTTTAGACAGATTAAGCCACTGAATCTGAATGCAAATATTTTCTTAAGTACGGACACTAGTTGCCCCCAGGCCATCCCACCCCGACCCGTCAGTGTTCCTGCTGTGCCCACCCACCAGGGTGCAGAAAGCCGAGTCCCTGGCCCTGGGAGCCCATCACCAGTGGGAGGAGGCCACAGGGGTTTACAGGGTACCGTGTATCTGTTGGGGTGCTGAGCCAGGCCGCGGTAAGTGGAGTAAAGAAATCGAAGCGAGTAGAGGGAGTTGTGTGCTGAGTGAGGGCCGGTGGGGGGGGGCAGGGCCCCATCCGTGACTCCCAGATTTCATCCAGGTGCAATGGGGCCATCGCAGAACTTCAAGCAGAGGGCTGCCAGGAACTAGCCCTGCTCTGAAGACATGTGAGGCTTCCGTGTGAAGAAGGTGGATGGGGCGCCTGGGTGGCTCTGTGGGTTAAACATCCGACTCTTGCTTTCGTCTCAGGTGGTGATCTCAGGGTCCTAGGATCGAGCCCTGTGTCGGGCTCCATGGTCAGCACAGGGTCTGCTTGTCCTTCTCCTTCTGCTCCTCCCCCCGTTCTTTCTCTCAAATAAATAAATAAGTAAAATTTTAAAAAAAGGAGGGGGAACTGCAGAGGGATGACTGAGTGCCGGGAGCAAAGTAGGCTCCTGTGTGCTGGGCAGGGCCGGGAGCATAGATGGGAGGGGTGCGGCTGGGAGGGAAAGCCCAGGTGGGGCTTGGGGGTAGCAGGTGTAGGACTAAGAGTCTTGATTTAGAATCTAGTTGGAGTTGCCTCTTGTCATATCCCCACTTGCACAGTGGAGCTCAGGGGAGAGGCCCGGAGGCCTTGGATGGCTGCTCTCACTATCATGTAATTTCCATTCCCTGGCATTGGCTCAGCTTCTGGGCTGCGCTTTGGGGCCCCAGTGCAAATGCTTGTCCTCCTGAAAGACCACCTGAAACACGCGGTGGTCCCGGAGTCCCCAGGATTGGGCGTGTCTCTCCCGCTGGGAGCCCAGTGACCCGCACCCACCGTTGGCAGCTCTCCTCTCGGGTGCTTGGTTGACTCGGAGCCGCCCAAGGCCACTCTGGCTGTCTGGGCGGCCACACTGAACCTGAATTATCTGCACTGCTGAGGCCTCCTGTGGGGGTAGTTATGAGCCGTCACCGTCTTGAACTTGGCCGATCACGTTTCCGTGTAGAACTGGCTGCGCTGCCCAA
Source organism: Taxidea taxus jeffersonii (assembly GCA_003697995.1). Classification (NCBI taxonomy): domain Eukaryota; kingdom Metazoa; phylum Chordata; class Mammalia; order Carnivora; family Mustelidae; genus Taxidea; species Taxidea taxus. The sequence continues at coordinate 50,186 of ML109969.1, forward strand.
ACATTTTGGTGTTCTTGTGGTCATTGCTAGCATTTCCTGGGGCACAGTGCTATAAAAAGAGGAAAATGCATTCTATGTGGCCAAGGTTTTCTCACGAACGGGGGGCGGGGGGGGGGGGGGTCCGCCGGAGCTGCTCTGGGCTGGGGCATGCGGGCCGCTGTCAGAGGCACCACACGCCCGTGGCCTAGGTCATCACCTTACTGACTCAGGACGACATTGACCTTGCAGATGCCCCACCTTGCCAAAACGAGAGAGGGTTAAAGAATTAACCACTTATGCTCCTTATAAGATGCCTACATTCTCCATTTTCTATTTCCTCCTTCCCTCAAGGGTGGGAAGGCCTTGGAGGGTCATAGAAGGATGGAGAAGCAACAGAATGCCGCGTTGAGCAGTTTTCGCTGAGGACGAGCCCCAACACCAACAATTCCTAGAATTCTGAGCTCATTAATTCGGCCCAGTTAATGAAGGAGAAATAATAATAATAACATCCATCACACTTTTCCTCCGTAGTATTGAGTGGGAGCTGACCACGGGGAGAGTTTCAGGACCAAAACAAGCTGGCTTTGCAGGCAGACAGTCCCGGGTTGGGGTCCAGCCCTGTGACAGGTGGTGGCTGGCATCACATATGACGGTGCATCTGGGGGGCCTTGCCAGGGTCGATGCTCTGGAGGCTGTCCCTACACACCCTTATCCCCCACCCTTTTGGAGTTTGGATGAGTTTTCTAGTAAGTGTCAACCCTGTTTCCCCCCCGGGCTCCCTGTGCCTTTGGACCAGCTCTGCCTTCAGGCACTGCTTTGCAAAGCCCCTGGTGGCCCCGTTTAGAGTTTTGTTGACCCGGGTCAGGCTCACTGACTGGCCCTGTTGAACTTGGCTGTCAGTCCAGCACCAGATCCGTTGTGCGTCCTGTGTTTGACACCGTGGGGGAGCAGGGACCCCATCAGGGCCCCCCTCAGTCTCCTGTCATAGCGCTGACCTGCGGGGAGCAGGGGGACCAGTGCCTGGCTTGCTGAGAGAACTGGATCACCTCCTTGGCACCCCCGGCCCTCCCTCCAGGGAGAGACGGTTGCTGACCAGGACCGCCCTGGCCTTTGAGTTCCCCTCCCCCCCCCGAGACAGCAGCTTTGGAGACCCTGGGGCAGCTGACGGGCAGGCTTGGGGGTGGGGTGAGTTGCCCGGAATGGTGCTCCGTGTTTTCCTGGTTGGTGTGAGGGACCTCTGGACCTGGAGCAGTCTTGGCAATGACCCCCACACCCCCGCCACCCGCCGCGTGCCCCCCTGGGGTTTGCCCCAGCAGGGTCTCCAGCTCATCGGTCAAGGGAGGTGACATTGCCCTTCATTCTCCTGCAGCAAGCGGCTGTGTAACCCAGACAGAGACACCCCGAGTTTGGGAAGCTTCTGAGAAGCTGGGAACTGCACTTATCGACATGACCTGGTTCTTGCCCAGATGTGGAAGTTCGCTCTCTGACCAGGGGCTAAACGTCCTGGGATGAGTGGAGAACTTCTGGTCCCTCCCCGAGTCTCTCCCTCAGAAACAGCAAGAACGCAGGGCTCTGTTGGGCTAGGGCTCCTGGGACCCCCAGGAAGGACCTCCGCCCCGCATCCTTCGGCTGCTGCAGGCTGGCCCGGGAGGAGACACCAGTGGGGATTGATCGGAGCCCTGGCCAGCCTGGCTGTCTCCACCCGGGCTGGGGAGACTCGTGGAGGGGCACACTTGGAAAGTCCGACTGGCCAGAGGTCGGGCAGGCCGGGGCCTGACTTCCCAGTGAGTGAGGGTGCGACTTCTGGCCTCCCACCTCTAGCCAGTCACGTCCGTCTACACATGAAGCTCGGCTTGTCCGTTGGCACTGCAGGCCCAGAGACAGGCGCTGCCGGGGCCTGGGAGCCTGCACTCTGGGGCCAGACTGAGTGGTGACTACAGCTCTGGCCCCTGCTGCCTGTGCATCCCCGGGCAAGTCATGTGATCTCCCTGGGCCCCCGTTTCCTCACCTGTCGTGGACCCCAAAGCCTCCCTCCTGGGGTATCGTGAGATTAGATCACATGTAATTTGTAAATCACCCCCAAATAATGCCTCGTACGGAATAACCGCTTCATAAGAGGGCTGGGGAACTAGCTTTCTCATCAATGAGTCTTTGAAAGAACTGAAATTTACCCTTCAAGGATTCCATTCCAATGGCATCTTTCTAGAATATTCCCCATGCACCCCTCCCTTCCCAGGCAACAAAAGACTGCGCTGACTATAATTAGCCTTCTTTTATGACTTGGCACTGTCACTGTGAATGGCTGGGCGTCCTGCAGGCAGGCTCCCTCCAGTGTCCCCTGGGCCCCTCCGGATTTCTGCTTCTCATATGCTGTGGCTGAGGTTCCGGTTCCAGGAGCCCAGGTGGCATTCTGTGGCCAGAGCAAATGTGCTGCACGGTCCCCAAGGACTCCTGCTGAGCCAGGCCCCCCGTGGCTTCGTAAGCCTGCTGTTCTAGCTGTGGTTACAGTAGGGACAGTGGCCCAGGGCTTGATTGCCAGAGAGACTGAGGAGTCATGGCCTGTCCCTGGCCGGCCCTGCTGGCGGCCCGGGGAACTCGCAGTGGTTTGAAGTCCTCTGTTGGTCATGTCCCCAGGGGTTGTCAGACAAGGGATCGACACTGGGGAGGGCCTGACTCGGCTTCGAGAAAGGGACCCTCTGATAAGTCCTGGTGAGTTTGAAGCCAGAAGTCCCCCCTTGCCCAATGCAAACCCCTTCTGGCTGGTTTTCCCCGGGAAGAGGGTCTGCTGCTCTGGGTCACACTGCAGCTGTATGAGCAGTTGGTATGTAACCTCTCACTCCAAAGAAGGATGCCATCGCTATCCATCCCTGCCTTACGCTACACGAGGCAGGGTGTCATTCTGCACCCTGAGAAGCGGGACCCCAGGGTATGGGCTCCAGGCTTGAAGCCCTATCCTCCACAACACCGATCCTGGGGACTGTGCGGTTATGTCAGGTCAAAAGGCAATAGGTAAGATGCCATTGGCCAAGAAGGGCCACTTTGAGGCCACCCCTGTCCCTGAGACTCCCAAGGGCATGAAGCCAGCAGGAAAAAGGCAGATCCATGGCTCTTGCTTTAACTTTGGCTGGGGACCCCAGAGCCTGGGCTTTTAGGCAGAGGAATGGAAATGCACTAGAATTTTGGATAGTAAAGCCAGGAGCTTAGGGGCTGATCTTTTGGACAAATAGGATGATTTTCTCTCCAGGCCCTTGTGAACACTGACACCTCTTCTGTCTCAGAGATACATCCCTGTTTCCCTTACTGGGACTCCATTGGCCAGACATGGCCACATCCACTGTCCCCTTACGTAAGGGAGCATATCAGGAGCTGGCCTGCCAGGGACATATGGCTTCCAAGTCTGCCTTCCAGATCGACTGAATGTAGCCATCCCTGACACCTGCTGTCGAGTCCTTCCTGGGCAGAGTGACCCTGCCTCATCCAATGGCACAAAAAGCCACAGAGTGATGTGTGGTTCAGAGAGTCTTATCAAGTAGCCGCGTGACCTCTGTCTGTGTCCCCGAGGAGCATCTGTCACACACTCCGTGCATCTGTGGGAGGAACCGTACCTGACGGTCCCAAGGCCAGCTTCATGGGAGGGACAGGTGTTGGCAGCCAGATGCTGGCCGTTGCTCAGGCAGCTGGGGTTTCCCTGTTTGGGGCTTAGTGGTCTCCAACCAGCTCTCCTGGCAGGGTTCAATTCCAATTCGCACGCGTGCGTGTGTGTGTATGTGTGTGTGTGTTAATTCGGATTGAGAAAAGAGAACCCAGCCATTAATCCTTTGTTTTCTTGGTGTTGCTCAAAAGGAAGTGGACTTTTCTCTTATCGGCAGGAATGGCCAGGAAACTGACATCCTCCGCCAACTCGGAGACCAGGGGTTTCCGAAGCAGCTGATGGCGCATTCCTCGCGTGCGTCTGATGCCAGTGCCTCTGTTCGGGGCGAGTACCGTCGGACTGCATTTACCTTTTACCGGAACACTGAGAATTTCTCACTAGCCTGCTGTTCGTCAGTCATGGGGTTGGCACATGGGCTAGCACATCTAGGGACATATCTGACGGGAAGTAGCACCTGATGCTCCAGGAAACTTAGCTCGGCTCAGGGCTCTTGGTTTCCTGTGGCCAAGGCTGCCAGGGTCGGGCTGTTGGACGCTAGCATTCTGGGACATGCCGCATCCCCTAAATCACAGGTTTGGGGCTGGGGCAGACGGGTCCAAACTCTGGTCCCCCAGCCTTCTTCCTGCTGTGCCTCCCTGAGCAGGAACGTGCTGGGCCTCCAAGCCTTGGCGGTCCCAGTGCAGAGGGGTCAGTGCCTGCCCGACGGGGGCGGGGGCGGGGGCTCCACCAGATGAGGTTCCTTAGACCCAGCCCAGCATAGGGGCCGCCCCCTCCTCTCCCATGACATATTTGCTCCGAATGACCAGCTCAAAGCAAAGCAAGCAGCACCCCCAAAGAAAACGTGCGTGCCCCCTGGTGAGTACATGGACAGAACGTTTGGTTGGCGGCGTCAGTCAGGATGGAGGAGCTGCCCAGAGGCCGGGCGCCACAGAGACGGTAGACATGCGTGGCCGTCGGTTCACACCACGGAATGTTCTGCAGTCATGGGAATAAGCGGTCCGCGACGGGCAGCAAATAGAACGAACCTCGCAGACACTGGGAGCAAGAGAAGCCTGGTGTGGAGGAGTCCACAGTGTCTGGTTCCATCTGTGGAACCTACGAGAACAGGCAAAAGCAGACGTTAGAGTCATGCCCGTGGCTATCTCAGGAGGTGGGCAGAGGGCGCGGAGGAAGCAGGCTCATCCTCCCCACGTCGGAGAGCTGGTCACTCAGCTGCGTCCACTCTGTGCACGTCCATCTAGTTGTCCACTCCTGTTCTGTGCACTTTTACGCAATGCTCCGATAAAACGTTTCTGCAAACACAGGCCACCAGAAGGTGCGGGGGGAGGCGAGCTGAGTTCCCCTCATCAATACTGCAAACCCAAGAGCGCCCCCCAGAGCTCGGGCAGGGCTCGGATAGGGCTGCCCCATTCCGCAGACCGTGCTGGCGGCTAGCGACGCAGACTTATTTGTCCCTCGGTAAAGTCAGTTGGAAACACGCTGGGAGGACAGCCCGAGGAGTTCCGCAAACAGATCTTCTGGCTTAGAGAACCCACAGTCTCTTTGCAGAGCAGTATTCGGTGGAGAAGGGCCGGTTTTAATTCTTTCTTCTTTGTCCCTGGCTCTCACTAATGACAAAGACAAAGACCATCCAATGGAATGGAAGAGACATGAGCCATTTTTGGCGTCAGACAGTGTGAGAGCCTGGGAAGAGGGTAGGGGCAGGTGGATGTCCCTCTGCCAGACTTCCCTGTCCTCTGTGTGTGTGGTATATGCTAGGCTGAAGAGATTGGCCAAAGAGAAGAAATGGGTCCAGGGAGAGGTGAGTGGTGAGAGGATGTGTAGGAACAGGTAGAGGCACGTTGGCCATTCCACATTGGCCTCGTGGGCTTTCCTACAGTCATGGACTCAGGCGCCTCCCAGGACTCTGGTCCTCCCCTCCTTCCCATCATCCAACACCCCACCCCCTCCATCACCTTCGCTGTCCTGGGAACCGTGCCTCCCAGCCTTCACGCGATCACCCATTCATGCTCCCGTCTTATCATCCAGTAATCTGACACAGTGCGCTCTCCTGAGAGTATTTTCTCTTGGGACTCTTGGGCTTAAGAAGGCCTCTATCCTAAGGAATAAATTATGAACACGTGAGTGTTGAACAGGCACATCAGTAGATGAGAGAAAACAAATCCATGTAAAAGATAAAGTGGCAGGCAGATGGGAGCACACCCAGTGAGCTTGCTGGAACAGGCTTGTTCTGGGGCTTGGGTTCTCGGGCTCAGTGTGGCCATCCGCCCTCGCCATCTCCGGTCAGCATCCAGGAAAAATAGGCCTAAATGTCAAGGTCTACTTTCTCATGTCAGGGAGGAGAGCCACTATGAGCCCCTGGTTTCCCCTCGACAATGACAGGCCCCCTCCCTTCGGAAGGGCTGGGACTAAGGACATGGACAATATGGAAGACGGGATTGGGCCAACCCAACAAACGTTGACTTTTTCTGAAACCAAACTTCATCTGTGCTTCTTTCTCATAACGGCGTGCCGTAGAACAACACTGTCCAACAGAACCTTCTGCTAGATGGGAGTGTATCTCCTCCATCCATGGTAGCCGCTGGTGCGGCTCTGGGGGGACAGCAGGAATAAGGACAGTGAGCCCACATGAATTAGTCCCAGGCACTGGGGACAAAGCCCCACAAACCAGAGGACTTAAAACAACAGAAATTCTCAAAGTTCTGGAGGCCAGAGGTCTGAAACCAGGGTGTCGGAGGTTGGCTCCTGCTCAAGGCTCTGAGGGAGAATCCGTTGCAAGCCCGTCTCCCGCCGCTGGGGTTGTTGGCAGTCCTGGGCATGGGGCTCACCCTGCACCTGCCACCGTCCCCACTGGTATGTTCAGTTTCCCTCCTCTCATAAGGACGCCAGTGGTTTAGGATGAGGGCCGCCCTCATGACCTGATTTCAACGTGATTACCTCTGTGAAGACCCTATTTCCAAAGAAAGTCACACCCTCAGGTTTGGGGGGGCAGTAAGACTTCAACACATCCTTTTGGAGGATGTAATTCAATCCTTAAAAGTGATGAGGAACTGAAGTTTCTATTTTATTTAATTTTAAGTATCAACAGCCACAAGTAGCTAGTGACGGCCTCCTGGTCGGCACAGTGGCAGACCATGGGGAGAGAACTGGGGTCATTCAGCATTTCTGTTTAGAGCGACCCTTAGCCCAGTGACGGCTCCAAGCTGGTGTCACCTGCTTGGTCCTGTGAGGCTTCTCCAGGCGGCGGCCCCTGAGGGCTGGGAGGGAGGAGGGGACTCTGATGGGCCCTAGATGCATTTTGTGACCTCATTGGCACAGTAAGGCTGCCTCTAATTCTCTGTGGCTTTGTCAGCACGGAACACCAGGGGGATCCCGGAAGATCCTGCTCGGAGGTCCCAGGGAGGTGGTCTGGGTTCTGCAGAGATGTTTGCTCTCCACATGGGCGGGACAGGAGCTGAGGACCATCTGAGGCCGGGCACAGAGCCCGACTCTTCCTGAATGGAGGGAATGGGTGTGGAGAGTAAGGAACTCTGGCCTGGCCATGCAGGGGAAGCCGCTGTCCTGTGTTTCCTGGGGGCGGGGAGGGCATCCCCAGCTCCCCCATCTCCCCCAAGGAAGCCCTTAGAACACTAGGCTCTCAGAGCATGGGTGTCCAGCCAGCTCGCCACCCGGGAACTTGGGAACTTGTCAGAAATGCAGAGTCCCAGGGTCCACCCCAGCTACTGAATCCCAGGCTCTGGGGGTGGGGCCCGGGGGATTGTGGTCCCACCAGCACGGCAAGGGATGGCACTCCTCAGTCAAGTCGAAACCACTGGCCCAGAACCGAGCTTAATGAGTCACTGGACGATCTCATTAAAGGCAGATTTAGATTCTGCGGGTCCAGGGTGGGGCCTTAGGGTCTGTGTGTCTGACAAGCTCCCAGGGATGCTGGGGGCTGGTCCTTGGACCACACTCCAAGTAGCCGGACTCAGAAACCCAAGCTCCACGAGGGCTCCCAGCACCCAGAACAGAGGCAGGCCTTTGCTTTTTCCCTATTTATTCACCTTAAAATATTTTGATGCCAGAGAGAGGGCTGCCAAAACTCACCTCGTATCCCCTTGGGGAAGAAGAAAACATTTCCCGATGACTTATGCAATGGCCCGATTCCTACTAAATCTGAAGACAGAAGCCACGCGCTCAGAACCGCGGTTCGGGATTTCACTGGGACTCATTCGTTCCTCTCTGAGGCAGCCAAGCATTGGCTGGCGTGGAATCCCGTCCCTGCGGGTTGGGAGTACTAATTTGTGAAGATCTGGCACCAGCCCCCTTCCCAACTCCTCCACCTTCCTTGATTTGAATCTTCTGAGATCAGCCCCCGCCCATGCCGGCATCGCTTTGCCCAGCTGTGTATCAGGCCCTTATCTTAGGATACTTGGACGCACTTATGAACCTTCCTTTTCCAGAGAGGACTGATGCATACTCAGTCACAGGCTTCCTTGCGGCTTAATGGGCTCGTACATTTCTTCCTGTCTCTGGGCCCGGTTCCATCGCCCCGAGCACAGGATCCGTGGCTTGTGCCTTCTTTGTACGCCTCCGAACCTGTCCATCTGGGGTGGGTGCCCAGTAAGCGCCCATCGCCTCACTGATTAACTAATTTCTTCAAAGAAAAATCCTCAGAAAGGCCCCATTTCCATTTCTTTTCTTTTTTTTTTAATATTTAATTAATTTATTTGACAGAGAGAGATCACAAGTAAACAGAGAGGCAGGCAGAGATAGAGAGGAAGAAGCAGGCTCCGTGCGTGGAGCAGAGAGCCCGATGCTGGACTCAATCCCAGGACCCTGGGATCATGACCTGAGCCAAAGGCAGAGGCTTTAACCCACTGAGCCACCCAGGCGCCCTCCGTTGCCATTTCTTAACCAAAAATAAACACCGGCAGCAGGACGGGGTCCTTCTTGTCCCAGCCTCCTTTTTCTCAGGGTTGAAGAGAAGTGCTTCCCCCTCCTAGCCCCGGGGAATCTGGGGCTGGTCTCCCCAACTCCTCTTTCTCAGCAGGGGCCCGAGACCTCGGGCCAGCTGGGCGGCACCTCTCCGAGGTCTCTTGGGACTCAGCCAGCAGTGGGGTACGGAGGGTGGCCTTCCAAGGAGATCCTCAGGAGTCAGCAGCCAGGACCTCCCCCCGCCCCGCCCAGAGTAATGTTCATTTGGTTACTCAAGGGTCACCTGCTACGACACAGGTTAGCTTTCCCAGCTGTGGACAGGAGACAACGTGGTGTGCAGGGCGGCGGGTGGAGCCCAGAGATGGGGTGACCTCACACTTCCTCGGGGCATCTAGGGACACTGCCCAGATTTTGCGGAAGGGCTGCTGACTCGCAGGTTATTTCCTTTGCTCGCTGAAACTCTGCCAGTTCGAGCTCGGCAACCGGGTACACGGGAGCGTGCCCGGACCTCCTGCAGGGGGTTTCACGGGGACCCTCGCTGTGTCTCGGCCTGCCTCGGGGGGCCGGAAGGCCGTGCTCCAGGCGTCGGGAAGCACTCTCTTCTTCCCAGGCCTGCAAGCGCTCGATGCCAGTGTTCATGGTGCCCCTTCTCCTGCTCGGACTGTGGATTCCCTCAAAAGTGGTCTCAGAGACAAGGGCTCAGGGGCAAGCTGGTTTGCGTTTGTCTCAGCCCTCTGCACCCACCCTTGTCCGTCCTGGTGCTCTCAAACCTCTGTGTCAAGAGGGGCAGTTGTGGAGGGCTGGCCCGTTTCCATGGCTCCGGTTCTGACCCGTCAGTTCTCTTCCCCCCACCCGCCTTGGCCCCCCAGCCCCTGGGTCTGGTCCTTACGTGGCGGTGTAGGCCTCAGCTCCCGCCCGCCGTGGGCTCGGGTCACACTGTCCTTGGGAGCGCATCACGGCGGCACCGTTGACCACCCAGCTGTCCCAGCCAGAAGCCCGGGCTTCCCTCCTCCCTTGACCCCGACGTCCGGCAGGCCCCTCCCTCCTGCATCCATCTTCTTGGATGTGGGCTCCAGGGTCCTGGTGCTTCTCCACAGGTTGCTGAAGCAGCCCCCTCGAGAGGGGCTCCCTTGGTCCATTCCGTACTCTGCATTGCGTGAAGCGTGATGGCGGGCCCGCAGGCAACGGCCTTCCCGCTTGCAGTCCTAGCTGTTGTCTTGGAGTAAGGCCACCTGAGGTCGAGGCCCTCCACAGGCCTGCCTGGGCATCCACAGCCGAACCCCCACTTTGTTCAGGCCCTGGAGTTCCCTGTGTGCCCCTCTGGGACCCCCAGGCTGCCATCCTCGCACCGGGCCGCCCAGGCATCCTTGGGGAATCGGCTCCGCCCGCCCACAGCGCCTGGACTCCCCGACCCACACGTGACTGACCCCTCTGACGGCCTGTCTCCCGTCCAGCAGCTCCCCGAGGGCAAGGCCCATCTCTCTCTCTCCGAATCCGAGGCCAGGGAGCCAGAGGGAGGGCTCATCTGCAGGTGGCCGCCCCAGGCCCCGAGAGACGCCTGGAGGAGAGAGAGCTGCCCGCACAGGGCCTTCCAGAGCTCCGCGGAGGAACCGGCCAGCCCCAGCCCGGCCGTGCTTGCCCCTCTCCCCGGCCCCTTCAGCTTCCCTTTCACACCCTGTCCTCCAGCCGGCTTCGTTCTGACTTGAAAGGGCCGGGGAGTGGTTGGCCCCAGACCCACCCTCACGGAGCTCTCGAAACTACTTTTCAGGCTGGACTGTTTAAAACCTAAGACTGCATTTTTTGAAAGTTGATGGTGGACGGGAGGTTGAGGGGAACCTCTCTAAGCGTTCATAACTGGGGGTGGTGGTTTCCTCTGGGCCATTGGAGTCAAGGGAGGGATGACAGCACTCGGGGCTGTGCGATGCATGGCGGGAGGCCCGGCCCTGCAGAGCCGATGACCACAGCAGCCGAGGCCTGGCTTGGTCCCCCGGAAGCCCCCCGCTTTCCCACTGGTCCCCGGTCATCAGAGCAGCTGCTTCGCTGCATCCACGATAAGGTCCCACGCTGGCCCGGAGCCCTACGCTGAGGCGGCCACGAGTGCCATGAGAAGGCTCCAGGGGGACGATGGTGTCGGCAACCGTATCACTAGCTGCAGCCGTGGCAGGTCAGAGCCGCCCTCTGAAGGGTAAAGAACGAGGGGAAGGGAGGGAGGAGTGAGGACGTACTTGGGGGCCAAAATAGAAGGAAGGTCTGGGGCGCGAGGCCAAACCACCGGGAAACTCCAGCAGGCCCCCCTGGGCCCTGGTCCTGGCCCGCGCCCTCAGCACCTGGAAGGGTTGGGGTGGGACGTGCACAGAGGGGTCTGCCTCCCGGCCAGATGGCCCCAGACTGTTCTTGCCGTCCCCAGTCTGGAGGATGCAGTGTCCACGGCTTCTCCCTGGGACTAAAGCCCCCCGGTGGGCCCAGTGGGAGGCTGTGCAGACCAGCGCTGCCCCTGACGACGGGCTAAGGGTGAAGCGGGCGCCCAGCCTGACAACGTCGCTGCAGACGCCTGTGACAGGGACCGGCTTCTAGCACACGTGGGGAGCTGAGTTTCCTGGTGACCCAGTGGAGGCATCCCACTCAAGAGTTCATCTTTTTTTTGAGAGAGAGAGAGCAAGCGGGGAGGAGCAGAGGGAGAGGGAGAATCTTAAGCCCCGATGCGGAGCTTGATCTCACAACCCTGAGATCATGCCCCGAACCGAAATCAGGACTGAGCTTCACCGACTGAGTCACCCAGCCGCCCCTCGGGAGTTCCCTTTTCATTTGTCCATTTCACTGAGAGCTAAACTGAGGCCCAGGACATACGTGGGTGGCTCTGGTTAGCGGTGGGGCTGGAGTTGGCTGAAGTGCCCGCGGGAGCCAGGGGCTGTGTTCCCTCGCAGAACCTTCGCGGCCTCCTCGAGCCCCCCGTGAGCTCCGTGAACCCATGGAATGACCCGTCACGGGCGCCCGCTGGGAGGGGCTTGTCCTCCCCGGGGGCCCATCCCAGTAACCCACGCCGTGGCATTTGCGTCACCCTCCCGGGGAGACCACAGGGATTTTCTCGAACGGCTTGCTGGGGCAAAGGCAGCGGAAGAGAACCCAGGGCCGGGGTGACCGACGTTGTGATAGGGTGGTCACGTCAGGGGAGTGGGGTCAGCTGAGACAGGGACGATCAGGTGACTTGCTTTCATTTACACAACAGCGAGTCCTCGGACTGGGCCCAGCCCTCAGCTCTCTGCCCCGGGACACACCCCCAACCCTCCCCCCTCCGGTTATGTCACTGCCGGCAGCCTCCCCAGGTGTCATGGAAATGTCACATTACCCTTGGCAGGGCTTCTCCGATAGCACATCGCACATCGGAAACTTGGCTGCAGGAAGGCAAGGAATGTCTGACATCTCCCCGACTCCCTCCCACTGCAGGCCCGGTGACCGGCGTGGGGTCCTGTGACCGCGGCCCAGCATCCCGCACACACGCAGAGCCCAGAGGGAAGGGCAGCCCAGCTAGAGCGAGATTCTGACCAGGAGGGACCGTGGGGGCGTCCCCAGAGGATCTTTGGGAGCAGCATGGGCATCGCACTCCTGACTCCTCATTCTGGGCCTTTTGCAGCCCAGCTGAGGGGCCACGCGGAAACCGGGCTGTGGGAGCCACGACAAGCCTGCCGCCAAAGGGAAGGGCAGTAGCACACCCGGAGGGTTTGCCTTCTCTCGAGAGAAACGAAAAAATAGCAAAGGTGGGAGGGAGTTTTAAAGGAAAGCACTGTGTGAGGGGCGCCTGGGGGCCCTGGTCGGTGAAGCTGCTGACTCTTGGTTTTGGCTCAGGTCACGATCTCAGGGTTGGGAGATCGAGCCCCACGTTGGGCTCCCTACTCGGGGGTGGGGGGAGACTTCTTGAGATTCTCTCTCTCCCTCCCCCTGCTCTCTTTCTCTCTCTAAAAATAAATAAATCTTAAAGAAAGGAAGAGAGAGAAGGGAGGGAGGGAAGGAAGGAAGGAAAGAGAGCAAGAACTGTGTGTCTAGCCATACAATGGAACAATATTCAGCCTTGAAAAGGAGTAAATCCTGACACGGGCTGGGACGGGGATGAACCTTGAGGACATGATGCTGAGTGAAATAAGTTAGACGCAGAAGGACATCCTCTGTGAGGCCCCGTGCACGAGTGCCCTGGAAGGGTCAGATTCACAGACTCAGAAAGTAGAAAGGTGGGTGCAGGGGCAGGGGGATTGGGGGACGGGGACGTGTTTAAAGGGGTCAGAGTTTCAGTTTGAGAAGATGAAAAGTTCTGGACATGTCGGTGCTGATGGCTACACAACAGGTGAATGTACTTCGTGCCCCTTAATTGTCCACTTAAGAATAATGAAGACGAGGGGCACCTGGGTGGCTCAGTGGGTTAAAGCCTCTGCCTTTGGCTCAGATCATGATCCCAGGGTCCTGGGATCAAGCCCCACATCAGCCTCTGTGCTCAGTGGGGAGCCTGCTTCCCCCCCCCCCACCGCTCTCTCTGCCTACTTGTGATCTGTCAAATAAATAAAATCTTAAAAAAAAGAATAATGAAGATGGGAAACGTTATGTTCTTTGCATTTTATGATTAAAATTTTTTCCCTAAGATGTTCTGATCAACAAATTAGCTTATTCAGAAAGTTTTACTAACATGTTTATCAGATATTCCTGTACTTAGCATGTAGGTTTTTTAAAAATAAAGCAAAACCCTTATTTTACCACAGTGTTTTAAAATGGGGAAAGCCCCCTGCGGTGATGCAATTGTGCAGAAAACTCCTGGGCCTGCGGGTGGTCTCCCTAGGGACTTCCAGGGAGAGGGGTGAGTCTGGGAGGGGAGGCAGGCATCGAACCAGCTGTGTCTGCATCATGGCCCTACCTGTATGTGCATCCCAGCCCCGCCCATGTCTCCATCACTGCCCTCCCTACCTGTGTCTGCATCCCAGCCCTAACCATGTCTGCATCCCAGCCCCATCTGTGTCTGCATCACAGCCCTGCTCTACCCATCTCTCCTTCAGGGCCCAGGGAAAATGATACCTGGTCTCCCATTAGCCCAAGCTGCATAGACAGCCGCCCTCAAACTCATATTAGAGGTGTCTTTTTTTTTACAGTCAGGTTTACTGACATATAGTTTATATACAGTAAAATTCATGTTTTCCAGTATACAGTTCTGTGAGTTTTGACAAACATATGTAATTGTGTAGTCACCACCATTGAGATATGGAACCCAAAAAATTCACTCATGCCCCTTTATAATTTTTATAACCTATAATTTTTCCATTCCCCATAATTTTGGTTTTTCCCCCTATAATTTCTATTTAAATGGTAAAATCTAGTGTACAGTCTTCTTTTATTTAGCAAAATGCCTTTGAGATTCATCCGTGATGCTGCATATCTCAATGGTCTGTTCCTTTTTGTTACCGTGGAATGTTCTATTCTTCAGATACACCAGCTTGTCTACTCATTCACCAGTTGAAGGACTTTGTGGGTTGTTTCAACTCGGGGCAACTACGAATAAATCCACTGTAAACATTTGCATTCTGGTTTTGTGTGGAAGTGAGTTTTTACTCCCGTTCCTAGTGGTTTTGTGGGCTGTATTGTAAATATATATTCAGCTGTCCAACGGTTTTCCAAACCGGCTGCACCATTCTGAACGTATGAGAGTTCCCATTCTCCATATCTCCCCCAGCACTTTGTATTGTCAGTGTCAGAGAGAATGTTCGCGAGTCTCCTAGGGATGTGGTGGCATCATGTTCTTGTCGTGAAGTGCGTATCCTTCATGACTGATGATCAGTGATGCACCTTTCAGCGCACTTGCCATCTGTATGTGTTCTTGGCTGGCCTATCCGTTTTAATCTGCTGTTCCTTTTCTTTATTGAACCATTTGTTCTCTTGTCATTGATTCGTGAGAGTTCTTTATATATTCTGGATACAAATCCTTTAACAGGTATGTTTTGCCAATATTTTCTCCCTGTCACTTATCTTTTCTCATTTTCCTAACAGTATCTTTTGGAGAGCTTAAGTTCTATGTTTTAATGAAACCCAGCTTACCCGTTTGGTCTTTCATGGTCTGTGCTGCTTGGGCATTCTTGTTGAACCCAGGCGTGCCGCGTAGGTGCTGTGAACATTTAGCGAGCAGGGCTTGTGTACGAGGCTGGGGCATGATGGTAAATAAAATTCTTTACCAGTCATGCTTAGCAAAGGAGACAAGGTATGTAAAGAAGTAACTACAGCATACTATAATTTGTAATGTTGGAACGTGCCAGGTGCATAAAAAGGAGGGATAAGTTAACTCTAGAAACCACTGATCTCAGGGCGCCTGGGTGGCTCAGTTGGTGAAGCGTCCGACTCTTGGTTTTGGCTCAGGTCATGATCTCAGGGTTGGGAGATCAAGCCCCACGTCAGACTCCTCAGCGATGGGCGAGGAGCCTGCTTGAGATTCTCTCTCTCCCTCTGCCCCTCCCCCACTCATACACACTCGTACACACTCTCTGAAAAGAAAGAAAGAAAGAAAAAAGATGGGCTTAGCCAACAAATAGATGCCGAAGCTGTGGAGTGAACCAGGAGATCAAAGGGGAAAAACCTGCTCCCCAAAGCACAGCGTTCTCATGTCATTTCTCCTGTGCCAATTCTAGAAACCCAGGGAGGGGAGCACCAGAGAGAAGAACAGGAGACACAGCATGTGCTAACTGGGTACAACTGAATCTGGAGCTCCCGTCCCTGTCCTTCCTCCCCTCACTCGCCTTCCCAGGGATGGCACCTCCTTGCTCTCATTTGTAGGGTAACTTTTATCCAGGCCAGCCTTCAGCAGCCTGGCCGCGATGAACAGGAAGTACAGTCCTTTAGGTAAAAACAGTGTGGAGAACGGGGAGGCTTGGTCACCAGAGAGACTGATGGAGTAGATGAGGCATTTGGAAGGGGTCAAGGGACCTTCCAAACCCAGATGTCCTGCGAACAGGAGGCTGGCTTCTTCCACCCATAAAACGCGCTTAGATGATGGTGTTTAGTATAAGTCAGACACTGGAAGGTGAGGACATCTGGGCTCCCCAGAAGGCCTTCCCGGTTCCCTCTGGCTGGCTCGTTACCACTCTACTAAAAGCACAAGGACAAGTTCAGGTCTGATGCCGTCATCTTTGATCTTCAACTCCCAGAACTGCTGTAGGATTGCTGGATTGTTGTTGTCATTGTCAAGGGCAGAGGCAAACCCTGGGCAGAAGGTTCTAGATTGCCTGTAAAAGGACACAGCCGGGAAATGTGTTTTTAGCATGAGCTGCTTGATTCCCTTCTGTCTGCTTGCTTCCCTTCTCCTTGCCTTCCTCTTCCTCCTTTGCGGGGAATCTACCCATTCTTCCTGGGACCGGATAACCAGTAGGGCCTACAGCCCCTTTCTTCCCGAGGTGAATGAGGAGAGTGGAGAGCCCAGAGCAGCACCATAGAAACCAGTGAGGTGGCAGAGGCGGCCTGGACGCCGGCCCGGCCTGAGGCCTCCCTGGCCTCACACACACACCCGTCCGGTCTCACTGGCACCTCACACCCAGAGGGCCTGATGTGCCCTGTCAGGTGATGTGTTGAGTCAACAGACCACAGGAGAGCCCTGGTCGGAGTCCCGTGGCAGCCGGCTGCAGCCAGCGCCCTGGGAAGGGAATGCCCCCAGCTGGCTGCCAGCCACTGCCTGGCCTGCCCCGGAGCCCCAGCAGGAGGGCGAGAGCCAGGCCAGAGCTGCTTAGACCATCTCCCCAGCACCCAGCCTCTAGGGCCTCCTCCCGCCTTGCTGAATGTGGCTTCCAGAGGAGAGGTTTGGAAACTGTGCTCCCAGGGCCTACAGGCCCTCATGCCTGGTAGAATCGTGGGTCTTGCCCGTCTGGAAATCACCCAAGACCTATCTCAGGGAGGGGAAAGTGGCTCGAAGCACCTCCTAGATCACCCATATCCCCTCGTCACTGGGATTGAACCCAGAGGGTAGATAGAGGCAGGGGGCCCAGGCAGTACCGCCTAGGATCAGGTTAAACAGCCCAGAAAACCGCAGAGTGGGGCATCAGACACAGCTGCAGGGTTACCCATCACTAGCAGTGGCTAGTACTGGTGCAGCAGCTAGTACTAGTGCAGTGGCTAGTCATCAGGGGTACTGATTAGATTCAGGTAGCCCAAATTGCGGAAAGCATAGGAAGTTCTCCGCTCGGGAACCTCAGTGGGCCAGTGTCCCGGTGAGGTGCGCTCACTTCCTTCTCTTGGTTTGGTTCTCAATACTGATGATTTCCCTCCCCAGCTTTAGCCCCTGTGAGGGTCCCGCAGAGGAACACCTCTGCTGTTAGAAGCGGGAACAGTGGGAGCGCAGCCGCCCTTTCAGAAAAGGAACTACGAAAATGTTGTGCGACCCCCTTGGAATTCACATTCTTAAAACCTGGCCTTTGGGGAGTTAGAACCGCCGTGAGGTTGTTTTGAAAAGAGAATAATTTGTGTATCTTGCCTCCTTCATCCGTTTCTG
This sequence comes from Taxidea taxus jeffersonii, assembly GCA_003697995.1. NCBI lineage: Eukaryota > Metazoa > Chordata > Mammalia > Carnivora > Mustelidae > Taxidea > Taxidea taxus. Next base: position 67,237 of record ML109969.1, read on the forward strand.
CAGATTCTGTACGGGCCCTGGGACCCAAACACACTTTGGAATCCCTTCCCAGTTTCTGGGGGGAAGTCTCCCCAGTAGCTAGGATAATGGGCAGATGGTGGCTGACTAGGAGTTCCGAGAGGGGCCGGAGATGGAGCACGAGGAGCAATGGTCCATGTTCCTGGCACAGGGGGCAGGCCTGGTCAGAACAGGGGTGTTCCAGGCAGAAGCTCTCCCAGTGGAGACCTCTCACCAAGAGGCAAGCTTTTGGAGCCTGGGGGTCCTGACCTTCCCTGTGGTCCCATATCAGCCAAGTTCATTGCAGGTGTACCCTCCAACCAGATCCGCTCTCTTCTATCCTAGTGATGCCTGCGTGTGCTAGGCAGGCTGGCCTTGCCGGACCAGTTTGCCGAACAACACTGTGACGAGCAGGCATCTTGGAGAAATGAGGTTAGAAAGGCTAGTCTGAACGTCCATAGAGAGCTAGTCCTGACCTGGGAACACATCTGAACAGGGCAGGGAGGGGGGCTCCTGCCCAGAAATCGTCCAACCCCCACTGTGGCCAACACCAGACTGCCTCTCCCCTGCCCACTGGGTACCTGTTGGAGTATGAAATTCCGTGGGTCTCTTACTGAATCACTGTCCTTCCCTTATGGTCTCTCAGGAGATGGTGGTCACCATATTGACCCAAGGAGGACCCTAGAGTCCCCTCATTTCCTCCTCTCCCAAATGCAGTATGTGCTGGTCATGGCTTCCCATGACCCCCTCCCTGCTGTGCAGCCCGCAGGAGCTCTGGGGGTGGCTGGCGGACCTGGGAGGGGGAGCCTGGGCCAGGCTGGTGAGAGCCGGAGTTCAGCAGTGTGGACCACAGGGGTCACCTTTGTGTCCCGCCCTCCCACCTCCGCCACCAAGCACCCACCGGCCTGCTGTGTGAACACATGTTCTTCCGTCTCACCTACACGGCTGGTCTCCTCCCGGACCCTCCGTGGTTGTGAAGCCAGTGTCTGGGATCTTTCTAGCACCGGACCCGGGATCTGAAGAGCCACGTCGCTGCTGGGCGCGGCCTGGCTTCTGACCCAGTGTGGCCCGTGGACCTGACACTTTGCTCTGAGGGCCTGTACATCGTCCGCTGTAAAACGAGGTCATGGGATGTTTATCTGATAAGGTCACTCACCGCCGATTCCCCGCCCCCGGCTGTGATTCTTTTGGTGGGGACTGTCATGCTTCTGGCACATTCGGCTGAATTAGTCTATGCAGTATCAACTCCTGCTGCTTTTGTGATTCCACAAAGATCGTCATCAGAAGGGACCGGCATCGCCATTTCCCCTTCTTTGGCAAATCCTCCGTGAGTCGCTCTTCAGAATCTGTTTTGGACTGTTCTAGAATCTCTCCCTCTTACAAAGCAACCAAGGGCTTTTTTTTTTTTTTCTCGCCTCTTTTCCTCGAGGATTGCCCTTTAGCTTCAACATCAGAAGGCACATATGCTCTTGTCAGGTGTCTAGGCTGCCATTTTGGGTCCATGAAGCAGAACTCAGACCTCAGGATGAGTGTGAAGCGGGCACGGTTCTTCCAGAGGCCAGGGCAGACACCAGAGGCTGGGACCACCCTGTGGGGACTGATCTAGAGTCAACCCCTGCCAAATTCCCCTTTCCTTCTCTGTCCCCGTCTTTGTTTTCTTTTCTTTTCCAGGTGAGCACTGCAGATATCGATATGCTTAAGCCTGCGACCTAACAACTAGGTCCAGAATGTTATGGGGTATACAGATCCCTGTAAAACTAGTTTTTCCTGGACGCCTTCTAGGGAAATAAGAACCTTAGAAAATGTCCTAAAAGAACTTTTGTGTTTTTTTAATAGAAAGAATTTTTCACCCACCAAATTACCATAATGCTTTGATTCCAAAATGACTCTAGATGGTCTCCAACATGCTTTGAATCATTTCAACTATTAAAGATTATGGAACAGATTCTTAGGATCTTCTAAGCAAAACTTACAGCCTAAAACCTTAGACTGACATATGAACTGGGAGTAAGCTCAAGTATGGCCAGAGCCAAGGCCATTGGTTGATAAAGATATCCAGGCCAATCCTGAGACAAGAGACCAGAGACTTTACCCCTAGGAGAGGGGCCATGCTAGGGTGGGGAGGAAAGGACCTCAGAAAAGGGTCTTTTAGGAGATGAATGATTCTGGAGCATTTGGAGCAAGGGCTCCAAGCAGCCATCTGAGAAGGAGAAGGGCCCCAGGGAGAGGTGGCTGGTAGCTGCGTGAATACCTGGTGACCAGGGATGGGGCATAACCCAGGGGTCATCTGCATAAGACTGTGGTTGACTGCAGGAAGATTGACTTCCTCAGAGACCTGGCCGGGAACTTGGGACTGAGAAAGAAGGGAATTCACCTTCTCAAAGAAGGGAGCTACGAGAGAGAGGGCTGAGGCCTTGGTTCTCCATGGCCAAAATGTAGAATGGGACCTAGATTCCCTTAGAAGTTTCCTATTTATGGAATGGAAAGTCTGCATTCAATTAATGGTTCAAAACCTGTCTGGCCACTCAACTACCTGGAGAACTTTAGAAAAACCAGACTCCCAGATTCCACCTCAGACCTACTCGACCATAAAATTTAAGACCTGGGAACATGTGTTCTGGTAACATCTCAACTTGTGGCCCAGAAGCTGTGCAGAGTGGATTGGGCTAACTCAGTGAAGCTGGAGATCAGGGACTGCCCAGACCAAAGGTTTTGAGCAAAACCTTCCCATGGGAGATAAAGGCAGAAAGTTATCCAAAGTGCAATGATAAAGATATGATGACGCTTCAGGAATATTCTACACAGAGCCTTAGACCAGATCACTGGACTGGGGCAAACCCAAACCATACACATACCAGGGAAGGTCAGCCAAACCCTCCTCGTTAGCAAATAAGAATGGTTGCTTATGTTTGTACCCATTGCAACCCCAGCCCACTGAGGCCAAAGAAATCTAGTTTTACCCCACAAGTAGAGTTCATGCCCCCAGAAAGTCCAGCTGCCACAAGACATGATTGGTTCCTTAAAACCAAGAAGAGTCTAGAAACCTACCATTAAGGTTTAGACCTAGAGGCCTAGGATTCATGAGGGTCTCAGGTTTTGACCTGCATTTCCTGATAATGAAGCTGCTTATTCCTTTAGACACAGACCTACCACTGCCTTTGGTATCTCCCAAGCTCCCCTGGGTTCCTCGAGGGGGAAATGCAGGGAGAAGAGATGGGAAGGGACTTCCTGTCTTTCCTGGAGTCTCCTCCTCAGTTAATTCCCATCTCAGTTAGGTCTCACCTCAGGTAGTTCCCACCTCAGGTAGTTCCCACCATGGGTAGTTCTCACCTCGGGTAGTTCCAGCCTTGGGCAGGTCTCCCCTCAGGTAGTTCTCACCTCGGGTAGTTCCCACCTCGGGTAGGTCTCACCTCGGGTAGTTCCAGCCTTGGGTAGGTCTCACCTCAGGTAGTTCTCACCTCAGGTAGTTCCCACCTCGGGTAGTTCCCACCTCGGGTAGGTCTTACCTGCAGTAGTTCTCACCTCGGGTAGTTCCCACCTTGGGTAGGTCTCACCTCAGGTAGTTCCCACCTCAGGTCTTACCTCAGGTAGGTCTTACCTCAGGTAGTTCCCATCTCGGGTAGGTCCCACCTCAGGTAATTCAGAGCAAAAAATGAAGGGGACCAGTGCAGGGAGGAGCAGAGGGTAACCAGGCCAGAGGGAAGGCCAAGAGGCAAAAGGTTAAAAACCAAAGCGGTAAATTTACTCGTGGAGAAAAGCCCTCCTCAGCAAGCGAGAAACCGATGGGCTTGTTCTCATACCACACCAGACCCAAAGTGTGTACACATCAGTCGTGCTGCCCATATTGCTGGGGCTTTCTGACCCTTTAAGTGCCCCTCTTTGTGGCACAGTTCCTGAGCAGCAGGGTCTCCTGCCTCTCCCTGCCCGTGCCACTCTCCTCTCATCCCCATGACCCTCGTCACCATTCCTTCAAAGTTAGGAACAACAGCTATAAGTCCCCTCATCTCTGTAATGAGTCAGTAGTTGTTTTTAAAACTGCATCTAAGCAAACCTCCCATCCAGTGTAAACTGAGTATTTGCTCTTCTCGTGAGACCATGGCCAGCAAGGACGTTTAAGAGAAGGAACAGAATGAATTTTCTCCTTTTTCTTATTATTTCAGACTGTATGTGTGTGCCGCCTTAGGGCAGGGGAAGGGGGATCATGCGCACACCACACGGCCATCTGGTCCACCTGCTTTATTTTATTTTTTTTACCAACGCAAGGGTTTGATTTGCTCAAGGGCCCATGGCCAGTTAGCGCTAAAACTCGGCTTAGAACTTGAGGCTTCTGAAATCCGGGCCTCCACCTTCCACGCCACACTGCTGTCCTTCTGTGGACGTCTGCTCACTTCCTTCCAGGGGCACCCCTGTGCTCCCTCCGCCCCCATCTCTCTAGACGTAGCTCATGCCAGGATGGCCTGGCCCTGTGAAGTCACCAGCTCGTGGCTCCCTGGTGTCTGGAGCCACTTGCCTTGTGTCCTGTGTGGCTGCCAGGAGCCGTTTCTGTTCACTCACTGTGCCTATTCACTTGTCCTGGCTGCTGCCCCGGGAGAATCAAAGGCATTGTTCACACTCAGAGGCTGACAGCGGTCCTAAACAAAGTCCTTAAGAAGCAGAAGGAGGGAAAGCCTTCTCAGAAGAACAAAATGCGGGAAACCTGTCTGCTCTGGGTTCTGTTGCCACAGCCCAGTCTTGTCTGGGCTCTTCGGAAAGTCGCCTTCACTGGGCGGTTTGGGGCGGGGGGCAGATTTGTTTTGTTTTCCAAAGTGCAGGCCCAGCTCTTTCCCGATGTCTCTAGCGAGGTTTCCCACCCCCTTCCCCGAGCTCCTCCCGCATTACTGTTCCAAGCATTTAACTCCCCATGCTCCCTGCATGGGCTGTTTGTGGTTTGGGGCTGGGTGTTGTTTTCCCCACTTTCCCCAACCAGACTGAAAGGTGGGATTCAGCGGCTTCGTCAGAACATGCCCCCTCCTCCACGCCTGCGCCCGCTTGGCCCCCGGCAGCTGGCTGAGCGGGCCCTGGTCTTCCTGAAAGCCTTGCAGTTTGGCAGTTGGCCCCGTGATTAGGAAGTAAATTGGTCTATTTCACAGTAATGGGGGACTGGGGCAGCACTGCCCCATTCGCCTCTGTGTTTATGAATTGCGGCACCGATACTCAAAAGAAGAAAAAGACTTAGGAACGTCATTCTTACCCGCCCTGCTTTTTCTCATAAAATATCCCCCCTCTTCCCCAGTAAAACAGCATAAATATGAGTAAAATTCTCCTCTGCATTGAGCACGTCTCTGCTCTTGCTGGCTGACAAGGAAGCCCACCCCCTGGGAAGAAGCCCACTCCCTGGGAGGAAGCCCACAGAGCCCCAAGCACACCCTCTCCTCCTGCCCACCTCTCACTTCCCTTCTGCACCCAGTGCTTTCTAAGCTCTCCTGACCACAGGCCTGTGAAACCCCACTTTTGCACGCCCAAAATGTCATTTTAAGTCTTTGTGATCTTTCTCTTGGCAAGCTCCCTGTTTGATCCCCGCCAAAGGGTTTAGGATTTGGAGTCAGAACACAGGTTACAGGTGTGCCCTCTGCCATCATTTACTCACTAAATGACCGGGATGAGCAGCTTCTCTGGTCACTGGTTTCTCCCCCTACAAAGAGGGAAAGTAAAGCTGCCCCCTGGGGCATGGCTTCAGGGAGCAAATGAGGCAAGAGGTGTAGGAGCTCTTTGTGAACTGTGAGGCATTATACAAAAAAAATGTTGCTATTCCAAGACTCTACCACGTCTTAAAGATGGTTCAGGTGTCAGTGAAAAGAGGGGGCATAATTTTGGTCCTAGGAAGGTTCTTCTCCTGTACCTTAAATCACACATATTGCTAACCCTCCCCTCATTTTACCTGTTCCCTCCCCCATCATCCTGTTTTCCCCAGCAAGACCACCCACTCCGGGAAGGGCGCAGAGAGGAGGCAGGAAGGCCAGGTGGCAAGACGGAAGCATCTTCTGAACTTCACTGAGAGGAGCTTTCCTGGGGGCATGGAGAACCATTCTGTCCCGCTAGAAGCCAGTTGCCCCCCCCACCAGACAGGAAGCCCACTCATCTTCTCCTCACCCCAGACAGCTCAGCAAGCTTGTGTCCAGGGCTGCGGTTGTCCTGCACCAGCCTTCTTACGCTCCGTAGCGTGGGTCTGGACCATTCCAGGACTCAGATGGGGACGGCCCACAGAGGATGAGCCATTTGGGCTTTAAAGGGCCCTCTTAGGAGCCAACTGCTTAGTCATGTTCTCTTAAATTATTTACACTTGGGAAGGAACATTCTATACCCAAAGAGCTTGTGTGGAGGTCCACCGCTGTGAATGTCCCTTACACAATGGCAACCAAGCTTCATTCCTGAAGAATGCTGTAAACGGGGCAGCCTCTCAGAGAGATAGAGAGACAGACAGACGATGGACCAGGCCCTGCCCTCAGGTGCTTCCATGGAGACAGACCTTGTCAGAGCTGGTGAGGGCCGCTGGGATCAGGGCAAGAGGCAGGAGGTGGGTCTATACGATGTTAGAAAGCCTCCTAGCTCAGAAGCAGAACAGTGGCTGGAGGAAGTGGTTTTCTGAGTCGCTAATACATCACACGCTATGAAAGCTGTAAAATAGGAAAAAGGGTGGACGATGACAGTTGTCCCTGCCAGCTCTTCCCGTCTCCGGGCGCTGCTTCCACACCCTTCCTGAGACACTGTCAGCACGTGCGGACAGGCCCCTTTTCTGAGGCCATGCGTGGGGTCGTTCAGTACAGGTGGCTCTGGGGTTTGCCTTTTCACTTCCCACGGGTCTCAGAGGTAAGGAGAACGAGGCAGCCTGTCGCGCCCATCAGGGAGCCGTGACCATCTACCTGGATGTCCCATCTCCGTGTTAGCCCCTTCCCTGTCCGTGAGTGTCTGCGTCTCCAGTCTCTGCTTTTAAAACCACCATGTAACGAATGACCCCACACACTCGCCCTTTAGCAACTCCACAGCTACATCTATGGAAGGAAACCCCAGAAGTGGGTCGTTGGGTCGGGGAGCACGTGCGTCTGTAGTTTTGGTAGATGTTGCCAGAATGCCTCCATGAAAGTCCATACTTGTCCCAGCTTCTAGAAACAACTCTGGAGGTGTTTTTTGAGCCAGAGTCTGAGCTGGGTCTGGTAGTAGAGTCCAGGCAGGATGGAGAAGCTGGTTTGATTGTGCCCCATGTGTGGACAGTACGTCAGCACTGAGAGCTGCCCCTCCTTAACATGGAGAACCAAGACCCCCACAGGGGCTTCGCCTGAGGGGCTCTCAGAGGTTGTTAGAACATAGTTGGTGGCCCAAACTTTGAGTCCAAATGTCCCCCACCTGCCTCTGTTTCACTGGTCTGTTGGGTCTCCAGCTCTCACCCCCAGGAAGCACCCACGGGGCCTCTGTATCCAGTGGCTGGGGCGAGCGTTGGGAGCACAGAACATAAAATTCTCTCTTCACCTATGACACGAGAACTAGCCTGTTCTGGGCCACTCTGTGAGGAACCAGTCTAGTGGGCCAGCCGAGGACTCTCGCTGGAAGAACCGTGGAAGGATGGGCCCCCACCCATGGGGGCCTAAGGCCCACGGGGTGCCGGGCCCCACAAACAAAGTAGGACAAGGGCTTCCCTCTTCTGCTCCCCAGCAGAACCCTCTGAAAGGCCCAGCCACGCCCCGCTAAGCCTTGGTTGTCATCCTCATTCCTCACCATTCTGTGGGCATCACTGGGGAGCACTGAAGCCGTGACACTGGTGATAGGCCCAGACGTGGGCCAGGCAGCTCCCCCATCACCCTGCCTGCCAGACCACCCCCACCCCTCCCCCAGCAGCTGGAACCCACCAGATCTCCTGCTCTGGAGCCTCCCTCTCCTTCCTCCCCCACGCCCAAGCCCTTCCTCAAAACGGGCTTTGCTTCTCAAGACTTTTGAGGGAAAACTTTTGTTTCTAAAAGAGTTGGGGGCTTTCCTGTTGGAGGCCGTTGCTATATTAAGTTTTGAGACCCACAAAACCATGGGTGATCGACTGTTCTATCTCCTGCTTTCACCTAGGCCTGCTTCCCGGAGGTCAGCCCGGGGCCTGGAGCAGGGCTTCCCACTTGGGATGGCTTCATGGGAACAGGGGTTCCCAAGAAGATGACACTCCTCCTTTGATTGGTTCCTTCCAAAATTCCCACCAGGGAAATTATGTACCACCCCACACACACTCTCTGGGCACCGGGAGGAAAGAAGACGCCAGTGGAGCCTGGGCCTCACACCTTTCCGGGCTCTCTTCTCTCACCTTGCCTGTTGGGTGGTGAGGATCTTCTAGGGACCTTCCCCTCACCAGGGCAGCGCCGGCCACTGTGGGTGCCCAAAAGGCCAACCAGAACCCCCGCCCCAAAGACAGATGGGGGATTCTGGGGGGGGACAGGAGACTTGCAAACTTCCACATTTGGTTTCAGCACTAAATAGCGTGTGGTGACCTCGTGATATGCAGTAGGGGTGAGATGTGCTCACGAGCCCAGGGAGGGGTCACAGGGCTGGGAGTCAGGAGAAAGGGGTTGGTTGAATCACTCCCAAGGAATAGGAGGGTCCTCTGGGGAGCGAAGATGGAAGCAGAGACACTGACACTGGCGTCTGCTTTGAGTCCCGTGGCTTAAAATTTTTAAATACCAAATTTAAAACAAAAAGTTTACTTAGTTATCCATAGATGTGAGACACCGGACCCAAATCCAGATTCTGCTCCTCTTGGAAAACAAATCCATGTCCAACAGCTTGACTCGATGAGTTTTCTAGAGCTGCCATAACGAAGTACCTCCCGCCGGGCGGCCTAAAACAAGGGAAGCTTGTTCCCTCCCACTGAAGAGGTTAGAGGTCTGACACCAAGGTGTCAGCCGGGCTGTCCTCCCTCTGAGACCCTGGAAAGTCCTTCCCTGCTGCTGGCTTCGGACTTTCTCCATGGCCCACAGATGCGTCGCTCCATGTGACATGGCTTCTCCTCTGAGGATGGTCTAGGTCTCCATGTCTTCTCCTCTTATAAGGACCCTGGTCTCACTGAGTTAAGAGCCAGGCCGGCTCCAGTGTGGCCTCATTTTAACTCGATGACATCTGCAAAGACCCTATTTCCAAATCTTCACAGGTGCTGGGGGCTAAGGTTTCAGCCCAGCTACTTGGGGGGCGCAACCCAGGAACAGATACAGATGCAAACGAACTTGTCCCCGACAGTCAGAACTGAATAACGCAGACCCTTGCCCTTTGAGCACGAGTGTTCTCGGCCCCGCTCTGCCTCAGCCAGACTTCTGACGGCGCTCTCTGCTCTCCTCCGCAGCTTCTGGCCTCTCGTCCTCTCCATCGACACCCACCCAGGTGGTCAAGCAGCACACCTTTCCTCTCGAGTCCTACAAGCACGAGCCCGAGCGCCTGGAAAATCGCATCTACGCCTCGTCTTCCCCTCCGGACCCGGGCCAGAGGTGCTGCCCGTCCTCCTTCCAGGGCACCGCGAGGCCTCCAGTGGCATCGCCGACACACCGCGCTTCCCCCGGAACCGTAAGTCTGGCTTCGTCCTGCGGCCCCGGGCCTCCAGGCGTCGGGAGGGGGCGCGGAAGCCGACCCCGCGCCCCCCTGACGCCTTGGGTGTGTGTTGTCACGAGTCCCGGGCTGAGGAAGAGACACCGAGGGCGCCGCGAGGCAAAGGGCAGCCGCACAGAAAGTGGTAGCGTCCGGAACCTGACCAGAAAGCGTGTCTTGCCTCGGCCTCTCTTAAGGTGTCCGTCACTAAAGCTTTATTTGGATTTATCTGGACCGGGATCCGAGAGAACCGAGTCCCTGAAGTCCGTCGATGTGGATGGGACTGTGGGCTCCGGTGGCCGTGGTGGTTCCCTGGGGCTGCTGGAACGAGGTGGCGTAAACTGGGGGCCTGAAAAGAGCCAGAAGCTCCTGCCTCATAGCTCCGGAGGCCGGAGGCCTGAAGTCCTGGTTTGGTCCTGGTTTGGGAGCCCTTGGCTCCCCGTGAAGTCTCTAGTGGGGACGATCCTTCCCTGGCTCTTCCGGCTTCTGGGAGCCCCGGGTGACCTTGGCTTGTAGCAGCATCGCGCCGGTCTCTGCCTCTGTCCTCACGTGGCCGTGCGCCCGCGTCTGTGTGTCCACGAGGTCCTCTTCTTCCGAGGACAGCACTCATGCCGGATCAGGGCCCAGCCTGCTCCCACGCGACCTCGTCGGCGCGATCACATCCGCAGACACCGTATTGCCATCGAGGTCTCGGTCACAGGCCTCAGAGGCTAAGCCCTCACCATCGGACACTGTCCGACCACAAATGTTGTTATCTTTGGAGAGCAAGAAGGCGCGTTGGTCACGGAGGGGACTCGCCATCGCTGTCCTCCTTGTGCCTTCGCCGATTCCTTTATGAGATGTAGGCTTCACAGAGTGGGGTCTGAGGTGCTGAGGGACCAAATGCGAGGTGTCGTTCCTGCCTTCTAGCGCTTCCCGTCTTCCTGGGAACAGAGTGACGCTCAGATGAGAGTTCAGTCGGGCAGAAAGGAGGTTGGCAGGGGCGGGGTCCGCGCTAGAGGAGGCGGGGAAGGGAGGCGCAGTGGTCTGATGAGGGCCACCCCGAGAGCTGGGCCTTGTGTCAGTGGGGGTTGGACTGAGGGGGAGGTGAAGGGAAAGGCTTCCAGAGAAGAAAAGTCACCATGACTTGAGTGGGAATAAGAGAAGATCTAGAAAGGCTCTCCTGGGCGTTTCAAAAAGAGGCTCGGTTATACAGGTAATGGAACAAAAAAGAACCTAAAAAGGGAACAGTGAGGCGACCCAGATTGTCAAAAGCAGGAAGCGACTACTCCCCTAGGGCTGGAGGGGCCACGAGAGGTGGTTGGGGTTACCAGAGCCCGACCGAGGGGAGCAGAAGCCCGTGTGTCTGCCCAGCAGGAGCTGAGGCTACAGAGGAGAAGCTGCCACTGGCCAGAGATGCCCTTTGAGGCAGAGGGATAAAAATCCTGGTGTCTCTGCCGCTTTCTCCCTCCAGCCTTGGCCAAACCTACCCAGAAGCCTGTGGGCAAGGCCGTCTGGGACAGAGGGAGCCTGTGGGGGCTGGGAGCGGCGGGGTGACCGAAGAGGGAGGTGACCAGCACGGGGGCTTCCAAGGGAGGATGTGAAAGTCTCAGGATACTGGCTTCTTCTCATTAATGAGCCCATTTAGGAAGAGATACCAACTTGCAGAGAAAGTCATTCTTTGGGGTTTAGGTCACTGGAAGTGATGGTGACATCAGTTGTCCATGATGGCAGAGGTTTGCTGCTGGCCTTTCCTGGTTTAAAGAACAGAGAATCCAGCGAGTGCTCTCGGTCCAAAGTCAGGCTTCCCCCTGACGACGACGACTGAGAAGTGGTGTTCTTAGCTGTTAAACCTCACAGGACTCAGAAGCCCGGGTCCTTCCGGGATTTCTGAGGCGGTCCTGGGGCCAGAGTCCTCAGCTGTGTCCCGCACTCAGTGACGGACATGCCATGGGCTCTGGTCAGGGCCTGCAATCCCACACACGCAGCTGACACTGAGTGTGACATCTCGGTGACATTTCAGCGACCTTCCACATGTCCTGAGGGGAGGATCAGGGGGTGGTCATTGCGTACATGGGCTCTTACTCGGGCTTAAAAAGGGAGGATGTCCTGGCACGTACTGCAACGTGGGTGGTCCTTGGGGACATTACGTGGAGCGAAATAAGCCAGTCGTACAAGGACGAATCCCAGGTGATCCCATGTGTCCAAGGACCCCAGAGTGGTCAGATTCATAGACACAGAAAATAGGAGGGTGGGCTGCAGGGGCCGGACAGGGTTGGCTGGGGAGTTATCATTCGGTGGGGAAAGAGTTTTGATTTGGAAAGATGAAGAAGTTCTGAAGACGATGAGGCTCATGGCGTGAATATACCCAATACCACCAAATCGCATGCTTAAAAACGGTTAAAATGGTAAATCTTGTATTGTGTATATATTTTTACTACAATTTTTTTAAAAAGTGATCCAGACAGGACTACAATGATCATATAGTTCAGACTTGAGAACATCAGGGTGAGGTTCCCCACTTAAACTCTGCAGGGATACATTTCAAAATCGGAAGACAGTGTCCCCAAGGGCTCCCCGACCTCAGACAGGCCTGACCCCACCGGTCAGCTTTATCACCCGAGGTGTCCGGGGGGCCCCTGCCATGGCCTCTGCAGCCGTCGGGGGCTGGATCTGCCCTGCTTTGCCGGAGGGCTGGTGGTCGTTTCAACTTCATACCAAGTTCACTTCTTTATCATTAGACTAGGCCGATCGTCTGTAAGTGATGTGTTAAGTTCCTCAAGAGCTTGGCTGATTTCATGAATTTGGCTACCAGCACAATCTTCACCGAAGAAATGTGATTCCTTAAAGACTGGAAATCATTTCAGCTGGAAAATATTTAGATATCATTTGTCTCTGTCCTTTGGAACAAAAAGACGCTTTCTGTGAACATTGAGCCCAAAGTTCACTTTCATAAAATGTGTTCCCATGCGTCTTCTTCTAAAATTGGAATGGGGATAAGGGTAATTAGTTCGTCTTTGGTAGAAAATACTCATTTCATCATTTATTTACTCAGCAAAGACTCACAACTGCTGTGTGTCAGAAACTGCTCAGAGAGGGCGAGCGGGTGACAACCGTGTGAGGAAGAGACAAGTTTGTCCCCATCACTACTCGATTAATGCCACACTATGCGTGGGAGGGTTTAAAAAACAGCTAATGGCCAACTGAACAAAGGAGGGGGATTTGTCTCTCTGGGGGATGCAGGCAGGTTAATAATCACAGTGGAGTTTGATGAAACCTGGGTCGTTAGGATGGGAGAACAGACCCAGCTCAGTCTGGCTGAGCGGAAGAGCCAATCCCAGAGGAAGTGGACATTTTTTCCCAGTAGAGAGAGATAATCAGCTTTGCATTTTATGATGCTCTGTCTGGATGGTTGTGGAAACGAGACTGGATGTGAGTAGGACCAGAGCTCAGACGAGACACGGTGTGAAATTATCTGGGGCCTGTGGTAGCCAATGATGGAACGGAGTGACCAGTGTAAAGAAGTAAAGAGCATTTAAGAGGTTGAATTGGGAGGAATTTGGAATGCAGTGGTTGATAGAGTCAAGGATGGTTCCAGAAGTTTCACCTCAGGAAACTAGATGAACGGTAGTTGCATTTGCTGGACTAGGGAACAGGGGCGAAAGAAGAGCTGGTTATGGGTGCGTGCGTGCGTGCAATGCGAGCAAGCCTGTGTGTGGTGTGCATAGGCACACACACACGTGTGTGTTCAGGTGCTGGTGGTAGGTGCCGGTGGAACGTTCCAGAGGAGGTATCCAAAGCACAATTGGATGTGTGCATCTGGAGCCAGAAATGAAGATTGAAAATCATCTGGATATGAACGGTAATTTATGCCATGATCGTAGATGAAATTGTCCAGAAGAATATGTGGTGGTTGAGAAGGGAGCCAGAAACACGCGGATGTTTAAGGCACAAATGAAGGAAGAGGATTCTGGATTGCCTTGAGATTGGGCGGAAAACCAGGCAAGCACAGTTGCACGGAAGCAAAAGGAACATGTTTCACGGTGTCTCACGCATCCAGAGGGAGGGACTCGTGACGTCAGGCGCAGCAGGGAGGCTGGCGGTGTAAGGACTGAAGTTGGCCCTGATAGCTTTGGCAAGAATGCTATGGTTGAGTGCAGAAGCCATGGAACGTGGGCTGAATGGTGGAGGGATCTCTAGAGCAGATTGCTCTAGAACCCTGACTTTGCAGGGGAAGGGATGGGGCCGTCGCTGTTAGGTGGAGGTGATGGTTGCTTCCTATAGATGGGAACAGGTTTCAACACTAATTGGGACAGGGTTACTAAGAAGGAAGCCTGAAGACTGAAGGGAGAAGGCAAGCCTTGCATTCTGCTCTTGTCAAGGAAATGGGTAAGGGTCCTTGGGTGGTGGGAGATGCTGTCCTGGACTAGGGGAAGAATCAGTCTTCTGTTGTACTCAAAACTCAATGTGAAGGTATTCGAGGGATCAGTACTTTTCCGGTCCCCTTCCCACAATTCCCATGCTCTTCCCCTTTCTCTTCTAGGAATTTCACTCTTGACCCATGCCGTGGGTCAGAGACCCTAGAAGCGGGGTCTGGGA
>ML109970.1:0-11094 GCA_003697995.1 Taxidea taxus jeffersonii
AGCAAATCATAAAGCCATATAGCTTAAAGAGGCAATACCTCCCATACCCGAAAGTACAACTCTCCTATGAAACCTTTCATAAGCTGAAATGGCATAAAGTAAAGAAGTAATCACCATTACTTCATTATGAAAAAATTTTTGAGCATTCTCATAGCCAAAAAATAACCTCTCTCAGGCTTTTCTGATACCTCAAGACACATCTTGCTAACAGCTGCACAAAGTAAATCAAGAAAAAGCACAGATTTTCACAGACACACTTCCAAGCTCTGGCAGCCTGCGGCTGAGATGCCGAGTGTAGTTCCCCGGGACGGAGCTTGGGGGCGCCACACTCACTGCCTGGGGGTGCGTGCCCCCTCTGTAGGGGTGCGCTGCCAAACAAATGCTGAACGCTAATTCCACTTTCTCCTTCTTTTGATTTCTTTCAGCTAGCAAAAAACAGGTACTAGAACAGGTCTTTGGTAAAAGTAAGGTGATACGACAGGAACTTTCAAAAAGCAAGGGCCGCCGTTGCACCACAGGGGTTAAGAGCAGTCTCTGAAGTCAAACTGTATGGACTAGCACTAACTCCTTATTCACTATACCGTGTGGCATTAAGCAGGGAGCTTAACCTCAGGGTGCCTCGAATCAGTAACAATAGTGCCTGCCTGGTGGTGGTGGTACCTGTACCGAGTTAACACAGCCGTACAGTGGTAGAGGAGTGGCCAATATACTTAAAAGCTCAATGGATACACCTATATTATGCATGGTACAAACATATCTGTTCTTTCCATTCATTTACTTTATCAAACATATTTAAGTTATTACAAGAAATATATATTCATCATCCATAGCTAAGTAGGAGACAATATACTTACCCAAAGCACTTAGGTTTACCAGATATGCACTAGCACTCCTGTCTACCTCACTAAATTAGTTTCCTACCCAGAGTGACCAGACCTTCTTTCTGTCATTTAGGACTCTCTACAACAGTATTGCCTGATAGAAAAATAATGTGAGCCATGTATATAATATGAAAGTTTCCGGCAGCACACTTAAATGTAAAGAAAAAGACAAAATTAATTTTAAAAGATTTAAATCTTCTAAATTTTTTACATAAATCTTTTTACATTAAGTTATCATTTCAATGTGATCTAAAATTATTAAGATACGCCGCCATCATTTTTTCACAGGAAGTTTTGAAATCTGCTGTGTATCTTAAAACCTACAGCACGTCTCCATTCACACTCTGACACAAGTGTTCAACGCCACAGATGCTGAGTGCACAGTGCAGCTTAGGACACTGCAACATGCAGGAGTGTGTGCGGCACACAGACGACTACAAGGTAAGATCCAATCTGGAATGAAATTTTCTTGCTGTATTAACATAGTGTTTATGTACAATACTTTGTAAGTTCAAAATATTAAGACTTGTCCGGGACGCCTGGGTGGCTCAGTTGGTTAAGCGGCTGCCTTCGGCTCGGGTCATGATCCCAGCGTCCTGGGATCGAGTCCCACATCGGGCTCCCTGCTCAGCAGGGAGCCTGCTTCTCCCTCTGCCTCTGCCTGCCACTCTGTCTGCCTGTGTTCACTCTCTCTGACAAATAAATAAATAAATCTTAAAAAAAAAAAAAAATTAAGACTTGTCCAACAGGAAGCATTTCAAAGACCTTGTGTTTCTTTAAACTCTTCATTTCACAGATGTAGAAACCCAAGCAAGTGAAGTAATGGTGTTATCAGTAGGAGCTCCCTGGAAAATCCCCTTTTTGAGTCCTAGGCCTCGTACAATAAAACTTACTCCTCTTCTGCATCAGGCTTGCCCTAAGTTAACCCAAGCCCGTGGTAAGACAGGCTGTGGGTTTGAATCCCAGCTCTGCCACTTAATAATTGTGAAACTTTCAACCTGTCACTTCCACAATTGTGAAAATAGGGGTAACAGCCGTACCCACAGGTCAAAGGGATGTTGTATAAAATCAGGTGAGTTACCACATGTAAAGTGCTTGCAGCAGCAACCCTGCACAGCACATATTTAGTAAATACTGGTTATTACCATTGTTACTCAAAGCTGAATGATGGTTACTCAAAGCTGAGTGATGGTAGCCAGTTTCCAATGCATCTGTATGAATTTAGATACAAATGCTTCATCTGAAAGGTAAGTGTGTTACCACCTTTTTGTAATGTTTTAGGAACAACGGTGGGTTTCCCTGTGTATTAAGCAGCCAGAGCCTTGAATGGCTCCCTTCAGACCAGGCTGACTTTATAGAGCACTCCCCACCCCTGTTTACACAGACCCGCCAGGCAGAACTGCCCTTTCTCCCTAAAGCCATAGAATCATAGGACACAGCGGGGTTCTTTCCCCACTGCACCCTGCTGTGTGGTAAAAAGCTGTGAATCTCTCTCCTTCCTCCTTCCTCCCTTTCTCCACACTAGGTCCAGGGAGGTCAAACACACATTTCATTTGTTTTCTTTCATTTTATTCACACCTTGTGAGTTCTATTCTCCATATAAAATCCCTTCATTTGGAGGGGGGGAGGTTGGGGATGGGAAGCCCAGCTTACCAAATCTACCTCTGAAATACGAATTTTGTCTTTGGTCAGATTAAGCTACTTGCCAAGGTCACACAGCTAGTGAGTGGTAGAGGCTGGCCTAGAACTACATGGCAGGTCAACTGTTCTCAACTCGACAGCAAAGTGATTTGATAACTCAATCAGCACAAGGGAGAACTGGTCCTCTGGCAAAGAATAATTACAAACTGAGAAAAATGATTTGATGATTTATTTAATAAGATACAAATTTTAAGTCAATAATTTTAAACACTGTAACAGAATCTAAAGAATCTCCTTAGGGTCAAGACGAAGCTGCTTTATGAGCATTATTTGTTAATTCCTCATGGAAATGGAGTCACGGTATTGGAAAAAGACCTCAAGGACAGAACTAAGGACTGGTATCTAATATAAGCTCTGCACTGACTATACTGTAACTCTGAACTTTCTAGCTCTAAGAGGCTAAGTATCTAAGAGGAAAGATCTAAATCCATGCTGCCTAGGTGGGTGGAATCTAGGCGAACTTGTGATATAAAGGAAACAATATGCTAAGGATTATTTCCAGAGGAAAAAAATGAAAGATAGTATCTAAGAGCCAGGATCTGGAAAAGCAAGATCCAGGGAGACAGCCTACTACAGTCAGGCTGTTCTGAATATAAACCATCCCAAATCAGTCATTACTGAGCACAAAGCCAACATTACATTTCCCCCCAAGATATTATTAAAGGGACAATAATCAACTATTACTTAAGCAGCAAAACATAAAAGTGCACATACATGAATAGTTTTAGTGTTCGGATTTTTTAAAACTTACAGCCAAAGTCCTCTGGCACAAATTTACTAATATTCATAATGATTACTGTGCTTTACACAGTATCTGGATCTGACTGAAAGGTAATTCGTGTGATTTACTGTAGCAACTACTACTCTATAACCAAGCATTTCTAAAGAGAGCAGTAAGGAGAAGGGTTTCCCCCTGGGTTGCTGCTCAAGACCTCTCAAGCTCTGATGTTTTCTTTTTAACACTGTACCGAGATGTAATTGACATACACAACATTCACGCCCAGGGTGGTGCAACATCACACGGTCAATTTTAGAACAGTTTCTTCACTCTCTGCCCAGGCTGAAGAGCACTTGTGGTCTATTCACTAGCCCTTTTTCCAGTTAGTCACATCATTTCTATTCACCTGGTTCAGGTCTTAACCCAAAGGTCACTTTCCCAGAAAGGTCTTCCCTGACACCCCACTGAACACGCTAACACCACGCCCACACAGCACACACTTCGAGCATCCAGCATCATCTCACCTGCTGCCCACACCCTCAGCCCCCATCCCCCCCGCTTTTTCTCCAGATGCTGATCACATTTAGCATTCCAAACATTTACTGTGTATTGTCTGTAAACTCCAAGGGGGGAATGATTTTTGTCTTACTGCTGTACCCCCAGGGCCTAGAACATGACACTGCTGTAAAAGTTTAACAGATTATAGAGGGAAAAGGGGAGGGAGAGGAGAGCAAAGGAAGTAGCTTCACTACTACAAATTTCACTAGCTTATCTTTGTCCTAATTTATTAAATTATGGGTTCTCTGTAACATTTTTCTCCTTTAAAATGAAAGTCTAACTAGAGAAAACTAAAATAAATGAAGTTAACTAAATTTAACACCACTGCAGATGCCAATATCTATGCCACACTGAAAGATCTGTTCTCGTTTTCATTCCTTGAGGTCTTTACTGAATGCCTAAACTGGGTACCATGGAGAATACCAAAGAAATATATGACAGCCATTTTCTTCCAAAAGCCTACAGTATGTGTGAGCTATTCATGTACAAATTAAAATACATGGTGCCTTTGTTTTTCTGCTCTTGCTTCTCATTTAAAAAAAAAAAAAATATGTGAATAGCAAACACCTTCCAAGCACCATAGAATGTGGGGAGAAAAAACAATAGTCAGAACTGCCTGCCAGGGCAAGTAGTGTTATCACAGTGAAACCAAGGTAACAACAGAACCAACATGCAATGGCTTCCCACACTAGTTTATTTCTCGCATATACAGCAGTAGTAAGGTAAGGAAGAAGGTTCCTGTTGGCAGACAACTCTCTTCCAAACAGTCATTCAGGGATCCAGGTTGCTTCCACTGTGGCTGGCATCCCCCTGGTTCCACATTATGGTATACATCCAGCCAGCAGCAGAAGCAAAGCACCAAGAACTGCAACACATCATTTCTACTCACATTCTAGGGGCAAAAACTCAGTCATACAGGAACCAAGAGCTAGCTCTGGGCTTAGGAAGAGGGGAAGAACAAATTTTAGTGGACAGCCAGCAGTCTCTACCACAAGGAGGATTTGAAATGAACCATGAAGGATAAGCAGCATGAAACCAGAAACGAAGGAACCACATGAACAAAAACAAGTCAAAACTAAGCAATAGTCAGGTCAGGAGAGCAAGAGGACAAGGCTGGCTAGTTCTGAAGAGCAACGAGGGAAGATGTGGTTGGTGAGATCAATGGCTCCCAAATGTAAACTGAAGACAAATCCCAATATATGTCAAAGTTTCTACCAGTCTACAGTCAAGTGAAAAAAACAAGTACAAGGAGATGATAACCTGTTAATAATGCTAAATTAATTACAGTGTGTTTCTTTTGTTTTTTCTTAAAGGTTTTTTATTTATTTATTTGACAGACAGAGATCACAAGTAGGCAGAGTGGCAGGCAGAGAGAGAGGAAGGGAAGCAGGCTCCCTGCCGAGCAGAGAGCCCGATGCGGGGCTCGATCCCAGGACCCTGGGATCATGACCTGAGCTGAAGGCAGAGGCTTTAACCCACTGAGCCACCCAGGTGCCCTACAGTGTGTTTCTAATACAATTTTCTATGACTTACATAAAATGTGGTATCAGAATTTCATGGTTTAATTTTTGTATTAAAAATGTTTTAAAAAATGACAATTAAGGCTTGATTATCAACAGTTCTTTCTAAGATAATGCCCTTTCCTGCCTATAACAAATTCAGTCTCTGCCCTGTAGGCAATGGGGATTTACTTGTACTTTCCAGTTCATTATATAATTTTAATGCTTGATATCTTCTCACAAACCTGTATTGCTTTGCTAATTAGAAAAGACTTATTATTCCTAAATAACCATAAGAGTTTAACTATAAAAAACAAGAGTTACCTGTGAGTAGGAAGGTCTTACATATATAAAAATGTACTGAAATCACAAGACCCAAAGACTGAAAAAAAAAAAAAAAAAGTTGACTCTTCTGGATCCAATTTCAAACTCCTACCTTAACATATAACATATATGACAAATATTAAACTCAAAAATGGGAGCTTAAGAAAGCAATAAATTGGCAAACTAAAAATCTACTATAGAATTAACATAGAATTTCCTTTTCTAAAATAACTACTTTTAATCTAAAAATGATATACTCTATTCTAATTATTTACCATAAGCCAGAGGGGAGAATATTAGTTACTATTAAAAATAGCAATAAAGGATGTAAAATGCTCTATACTAGAGAAATTCAAATGTCAAGATTTGAATTTGAATCATCCAACTACAAGATAAAAATAAGAATTATATTTGGAATAAAAGAGTGTTCAATACTAAAGAAAGCAAACACTTAGAACTACTTATGACCAATGGGAATATGTGCTTATTAAAGACAGACAGCTAATTCTTAGCCTCTAACAAAACCAAATTCTATTTTAAAAAAATCACTTTTCTACCTTATCCCCTATACACCAGGAGGGGCAAGGTTTTCAAGACACTGCAAGGGCGCCTGGGTGGCTCAGCGGGTTAAGCCTCTGCCTTCAGCTCAGGTCATGATCTCAGGGTCCTGGGAGCCTGCTTCCCTTCCTCTCTCTCTGCCTGCCTCTCTGCCCACTTGTGGTCCCTGTCTGTCAAATAAATAAATAAAATCTTAAAAAAAAGAAAGAAAGAAAGAAAGAAAGAAAAAGACACTGCACATCATGCCTCCTTAAAAACAAAGAGGAAAAAAAAACCTATTAGAGAAATATAAAAGGTGCCAAGTCCATTTATTGGAAACCTGGTATATGTCTCAGTAAGTTCCAAACATTTGTGCAAATGTTCGCCATGCATCTTTCTGGTCATTTTAGAATTATTAAGCTAAGGAGTGACCAAACTAAATGAAATCAACCATGCAAGGAAAACATCTGCTGATAATTTCTAAGGTTAGTGGTTTCCAATAGTCATATATATCTCTTATCACAATGCTTTCCATGGAAAATACTGAAGTATTCACTAAAGAAAGATCAGCTTAAGTCAAATTATTGTCAAAAGATACTTCTACCACATAGCAGTCTGTTAGTATGGATAATTTAATTAGTCAAGTTCTACAGAACTTTCTGCTTAACTGAGTTACTGCTTTTTAAAAATTTAACACACATGTACCATTACTGTGGCAAAATTATTTCTACAAATAGAATTTCAGTTTGCTAAAATTTAATTCACCACACATTTTGAAAAATGTAATAATATTTGGTAAATACTTCAGTTTAATTATTTAAAAATGAAATCACTTTTTTTTAAATGTCTGGCAAATATGTCACTAACTCATATATACTTAGACAGACATGCACATACTTACACATGCTGATCATACCAATTTTAGTCATATTAAAATTTGATGGCTGAGATTCATTAAATGTATGGGTCGGGTAAAACTTTCCCCTAAGCTTGTGGACAAAGAAACAGAAACTAGATCTGCACTAGGGATTTTATTCTGCATGACACAGCTCTTGCCTAACATACTCTTCTAGTCCTACTATCTTAAAATTATAATAAAAAATACTGGTTAATAGAAAGCCTCAGAGTTATACGACATTGAGTAAACATTGAAAATTTAAAATAGGAGTCTCAAATCTAGGGTCACAGAGTACAATGGAAGTACCATAAAGTAAATCAACTTAAAAAGAAATACGAGAAGTCATTATTTCCAAATGAGGCCTGTATGCTTCAAAGAAGACAGACTTAGGAGGCTGTAATACTTATTCCAATGCTATAGTTAAAATATTATATATAATGTAATACTTATTCCAATGCTATAGTTAAAATATTTTTCCAGCTCCGTTTTGGGAAATCCCTACAGAACCTTTAGAATATCCTAGTGATTATCCTCAACAAACGGCAATAAGTCTTCAAACTTGGAAAGCAGGTTTGAGGTTTTGAAGCAATTATGGAGTCACGTGGGGCCTGCTATAGAGAATATGATGAATCATCAAGAAAAGTAATACACAGTACTATACAGTAACATACAGCTGATTGAAAATAAGACGTAAACACAAGGCAACAACAATGAGGCACCCTGGAAGGGTCAAGCCTCCCAAAGAGATCTGAGTGTACTTCTCAACTGGATGTCAATGTAAGTTAACCTCACAACTATGCATCATTTAGTCCAACTCTCTCATTTTACCAATGAGAAAACTAAGGTTCTAAAGGTAAAAGAAACTGCCCCAAACCTAACAATTTGAAGCCAAAGTTGGAACTAAAAGTGAGGTCTAATTCCTCGTTCAATATTCTTTCCCATGTCTATGGTCTTCAAGGTCTGAGAAAAGGAAAACAGAATTGCCTTTAAAATCCATTAAGGGTTTTGGTTTTAAATTCAAACTAAGCAACTGGGAATCTCCAAAATTCTGTAAGAATATGCAATTAGATTTTAAAACACATACACATTTTAGTGATGCCAATTCCAACTACTACATCGAGGAGGCAGGCACAAACTGCAGAAAAAATCAACTAAGAATGGCCGATAATGTAGTTCAAGTTCAAAGTGGTTAGACCTTAAATTAATTCTAATTTGGCAAAGCCAAACTTCTTCCAACCCAAATGTATGAATATGTTTTTCTTGTGCATTTAAAAATGTTTTAAATGAGCTGTCATCATTCATTACTGTTTAATAGCATTTGTTGAGCGTTTCCCATGCCAGGCACTTGCATTACCTCATTTAAACCACACAGCAGCCCTATGGAGGGAAGTACTATTATAACCCCATTTTATTATTATTATTTTTTAAAGATTTTATTTATTTATTTGACAGACAGAGATCACAAGTAGGCAGAGTGGCAGGCAGAGAGAGAGGGGGAAGCAGGCTCCCCGCTGAGCAGAGAGTCCGATATGGGGCTCAATCCCAGGACCCTGAGATCAGGACCCTGAGATCATGACCTGAGCCGAAGGCAGAGGCTTAACCCACTGAGCCGCCCAGGCGCCCCATAACCCCATTTTAAAGATAAGGAAATGGAGATCCACCAAGGTCATAAAAGTGTGATGGGCAGTATTTTCCAATAATGTCTATAAAAATATTTCCTATCCCACATGTTTTTTAATAAACTTTTTGCTCTAGAAGTTTTAAATTTTCACAATTATACTGATAGTATAGAACTCCTATATACCCTGTAGCTTCCCACATTATTAATATCTTATATTGGTATGGTACATTTACCACAATTAATGAACCAACAGTTAAATTTTTATTAACTAAAACTTAGACTTTATTTAGATTTCCCTAGTATTTATCTAATGTCCTTCTTCTGTTTCAGGATCCCATCAGGATACCATATTAAATTTAGTCATCATGACTCCCTAGGCTCCTTCTGGCTGTGACAGTTTTTCAGATTTCCTTATTTTTGATAAGCCAGAAATTAAAAAACTCAGACCCCAGATGTATATTACTCCAGAGAAGATGCTTCTCAACAAATCTCCTGAACAATAATCCAAACTACCTGTCCTTAGAATTTAAGAAAGTCTATGTGTTGGTCAGTGCAGTGGACCTGAACTGGCAGGACAATCACATTTGGAAAGTAGATCCTACAACAATACTTTTCTTCCAAGTAACTGCATTAATGCATGATATAACCAAGAGAATTTATGAATGAGTTCTCATGGTATACAAGACCATGTGACTACAAAACCTAAGTTACATCATTCCCAGTGACAGGACCAAGCAGGCAATGTATTAACTTCTTTTTAAGTAACCATACTAGCTTTCTACACGGTTATGGGGCGGGGGGGCTAAATATTCAAATAATTTCTATTTGTTTTCATTTAATGGAAGGAGTACTTATAAAATATTATTAAATTTCTCATACACATTTTAGGATTAAGTTGTTGCCAGTGCTAATTATAATGTACTTGGAAAAAAATTCAACCTTCATAGATTAAAATTCTATTTATAAAAGAAAAGTTTAAACTGCAGAAACAGTGCTTAGTTTAGAACAAGAACATGTACATAACTGCCAAATGCAATCCCTGTTTAGATGTCTCTTTCTGAAACACTGTAATTACAAAAAACCAAAATGAATTTCTAAGTGTTTCAAGATTAAATAGCCCTTGCATAATTTCTAAGGCTTATAATTACTTTCCTGAAAAGGTAAATACTCCAAAGTTTTAATTTAATACCAACTCTACAAGCTAACACAGATTAAACATTTCATTTTACTCTAAAATGGAAGCCACCTATGAAATTCAGAAGCTTTTAAAAATGAACAACCAAATGTTAACCAAAGGAAAATTACTGGGAGGCTAAAGGCCAATGCTAACTTCCTACAGCCATTTACAGGGAAAGCAAACCCCAAAGTTTACTGAATGGTTTTTAGGATTCCTCATATACATTTAGTAACTACCCAACAGAGAAATACATCATTACAACACACAGACTCTCACTTCCCATTCCCTCTTCAGTCCAGCTTTTTGCCTCTACCATTCCACTAAAACCACTTCAGAAAAAAAGTCCACTTTCACGCTGCCCAATCCAATGGCCACTTCTCTGTCCTCATTTCACTCGACCTCTTGGCAGCATTCCACATGAATGGCTGCCACCTCCTTGAAATGCTAGCCTCTCCTGGCTTTTGTGACATCACCCTCCTGGTTTGCCTCTGACTTCACTGATCTGTCTCTCCTGGTCTCCTCAAATGGCTCCTGCTCCTCATCTGGACCTCAAAATGCTGGGCCTTCCTTGCACTCAGACACTGGTTGTCTTCTCTCCATCCTTTTGCTCTTCGTTCCTTCCTCTCCATCATCTTCCTGCTGATCTTTACAAAAGATATTTCCAACACAACCCTCCCCTCTGGGCTCTGGACTCTCAATTCAGCTGATCACCTAACACCTGGGTGTTTCAAAGTCCTATTAAACTGAACACATGCAGAATTAATGTCATCATTTTCCTGGCCTTCCTCCACATCCATTGAGCCCTCAGTTTTCTCCAGCTCCATGAAAACCTCAGCATCCACCCCAATTCTCTACCAAGAAATCCAGGAGTCATCTTTCATTCTTTCCTTTCCTTCAAGCTCCCCAAATCCAATAAAATCAGCAAGAGATCTGTCAACTCCATCTCCAATACCCATCCTAAATCTAACATGCTGCACCGAATGCCAATGCCACCACCTTACCCCACACCATCATCATCTTGTGCTTGAACTATCACCGACTTCCTCTCTTTCACTCTTGGCCAAAACCATACCCCCACCCACAGGCAGTCCTTTCCTCTTACTGTTGAAACAAAGAGAGAGAAAGAGAAAGAGAAAGAGAAAGAGAAAGAGAAAGAGAAAGAGAAAGAGAAAGAGAAAGA